>CM053027.1:65854413-65971913 GCA_028564925.1 Lithobates sylvaticus
CACTCGTGAGTAGGGATGAGCCGAACACCCCCGGGTTCGGTTCGAACCAGAACCTTCGAACGGACCGAAAGTTCGCGCGAATTTTCGAACCCTATACGTTATAATGGACGCGAACGTTCAAAATCAAAAGTGCTAATTACAACGGCCAATATGCATGTTAATGTCATAAAACAGGTTTGGGGACCCGGTCCTGCCCCAGGGGACATATATCAATGCAAAAAGAACTTTTAAAAACTAACGTTTTTTCGGGAGCAGTCATTTTAATGATGCATAAAGTGAAAAAAAAAAGTGAAATTTTCCTTTAAATATGGTACCTGGGGGGTGTCTAAAGTATGCCTGTGAAGTGGCATGTGTTTCCCGTGTTTAGAACTGTCCTTGCACAAAATGACATTTGTAAAGGAAAAAAAGAAGCCATTTAAAACCACTTGCGGCTTTAATGTCATGTCTTGTCCTGGCCGCCATATGGCTGAAAATCCTTGAGAAAAATGGCATGGCTACCCCATCACCCCCCCCCCCACCCCACCCCGTTGGGTCTTGTATGGATATTAAGGGGGACCCCGCACCCAAAATAAAACCCTATACCTACAACCCTATATACTCTGAACAGCAGTATATAGGTGGTGCAAACAAGACACGGACTGTAGGTTTGTTCTTAAGTAGAATGTGAACAGGTACATTATGAAGTGTAGCTCCATCCCAAAAAAATCTATTTTTAAGCTTTTTGGAGAACATAGGGAGGGGTTATCACCCCTGTAACATTTGCTGTCTTTGCACATCTGTTCAGAACATGTCACCTCACTTTCCGTCCCAATGACAAATGTTTTTGGAAAAGTGGGGTTTTAATTGAAACAATGATTGGTGATAAAGTATCAGTAGAGAGGAGATACCTTTTTCCCAAATTAAATCTAACAGGATAGAATTTCCCTTCCTAGGGGTAGATTTCCTCTCACTTCCTGTTTTCTCTTTCCATTTGCAAGTAGGAGTCGTTTGTAAGTTGATGTTTGAAAGTAGGGGCCTGGCGTATATACTCTGCAGAAATTTGCCCTATTAGATGTTGGTGTAGCCACAAGACTGGTGGGCACAGGAATGGGCCCTGCTGTGAGTTAATAGATCAAGATTTGTACTTGCATGCACCTGTTGAACCGGGCAGAAAGATTGGGCCTTTGGTGGTGGTGGTGGTGGACGGTGTTGCCACAAGACTGTAAGCTCTCACAGTTACTCTTGGTGGGCGCAGGAATGGGCCCTGCTGTGAGTTATTAGAGCAAGATTTGTAATTGCAAGCACCTGATGAACAGGGCAGAAAAATTGGGCCTTTGGCGGTGGTGGTGGTGGTGGTGGTGGTGGTGGTGGACGGTGTTGCCACAAGACTGTAAGCTCTCACAGTTACTCTTGGTGGGCGCAGGAATGGGCCCTGCTGTGAGTTATTAGATCAAGATTTGTATTTGCAAGCACCTGATGAACAGGGCAGAAAAATTGGGCCTTTGGCGGTGGTGGTGGTGGTGGTGGTGGTGGTGGACGGTGTTGCCACAAGACTGTAGGCCCTCATAGTTACTCTTGGTGGGCGCAGGAATGGGCCCTGCTGTGAACTATTAGATCAAGATTTGTAATTACACTCCCCTGTTAAACAGGGGCTGAAAAATTGTGCCTTAGACATTGGTGCTGGTGCCACAACACTGCAACCCCTCACAGATACTGTACTCTTAGCACAGCAATGAGACCTGTTGCAAAGCATTGCCTAAAAATTGTAATTACACGCCCCTGTTAAACAGGGGCTGAAAAATTGTGCCTTAGGCACTGGTGCTGGTGCCACAACACTGCAACCCCTCACAGATACTGTACTTGGAGCACAGCAGTCACACGTGTTGCGAAGCATTTTTTTTTAAAAATTGTAATTACACGCCCCTGTTAAACAGGGGCTGAAAAATTGTGCCTTAGGCACTGGTGCTGGTGCCACAACACTGCAACCCCTCACAGATACTGTACTTGGAGCACAGCAGTCACACGTGTTGCGAAGCATTTTTTTTAAAAAATTGTAATTACACGCCCCTGTTTAACAGGGGCTGAAAAATTGTGCCTTAGGCACTGGTGCTGGTGCCACAACACTGCAACCCCTCACAGATACTGTACTTGGAGCACAGCAGTCACAAGTGTTGCGAAGCATTTTTTTAAAAAATTGTAATTACACTCCCCTGTTAAACAGGGGCTGAAAAATTGTGCCTTAGGCACTGGTGCTGGTGCCACAACACTGCAACCCCTCACAGATACTGTACTTGGAGCACAGCAGTCACGCGTGTTGCGAAGCATTTTTTAAAAAAAATTGTAAGTACACGCCCCTGTTATACAGGGGCTGAAAAATTGTGCCTTAGGCACTGGTGTGGTGGCATGGATCATTGAGGAGGAGGAAGAGGATAGTCAGTGAACATAACAGGACAGTCACTCAGCATCAGCATAGGCAGTCTTGAAGGGATGTGACATTATAAATTATTCCGTTATATCCGCTTCAGGTGCCTGGTAGCTGGTGGTGATCCAAGACTGATTCATTTTGATGAAGGTCAGTCGATCAACCGAGTCGGTGGACAGGCGCACCCTATGATCGGTGACAAATCCTCCAGCAGCACTGAATGTGCGTTCGGAAAGAACGCTGGAGGCAGGACAGGCCAGTAGCTCAATTGCATACTGTGCAAGCTCTGGCCAGTGATCCATCCTCAGGACCCAGTAAGCCAGAGGATTTTCGGTGGGAAAGGTGTCCAAGTCTGACCTTGCCCCAAGGTATTCCTGCACCATGTATATCAGACGCTGGCGATGGTTGCTGGAACCGATCATACCTTGGGGCTGCGGACTAAAAAATTGTCTGAACGCATCGGTCAGACGTCCACCTTCCCCACCACTCCTTCTGCTACTGACCGAAGCCTCAGCAACTCGTCGCCCAGGACCAGGAGTTTGTAACCTCCCAGTTTCTGGGAACGCGTTGCACAGACCTTTCTGCAAGGCCTCCCTGAGATGTCTCATCCTCTGCTCCCTCTGCGACGGCAAGATAAGGTCCGCAACCTTACCCTTGTACCGTGGATCAAGGAGAGTGGCCAGCCAGTAATGGTCCCTCTCCTTGATCCGAAGAACACGAGGATCCTTCCGCAGGCTTTGCAGGATCAGGGAGGCCATGCAGCGTAGGTTAGCTGAGGCATTCGGTCCGGAGTCTTCTGGGTCACTGAGGATGACATGATCGCCAGCCACCTCCTCCCAGCCACGTACAAGTCCACTGGTTTGTTGGGACTGTACATCATCCCTAAAAGACTGCTGCTGATGCTGAGTGCCAGGCTCCACCTCCATGCTCACACAATCCTCCTCCTCCTCCTCCTCATCCTCATCCTCTTCCTGTGTGATGGGTGGGACAGAAGGAACACTGTCCGGATAAAGGGGGCCTTGAGAGGCAAGGAAGTCCTCCTCTTCCGGCCTCTGTTCTGCCTCAAGTGCCCTGTCCATTATCCCACGCAGCGTATGCTCCAACAGGTGGACAAGAGGTACAGTGTCACTGATGCATGCACTGTCACTGCTCACCATCCTCGTGGCCTCCTCAAATGGTGAGAGGACAGTGCATGCATCCCTGATCATGCTCCACTGACGTGGGGAAAAAAAACCAAGCTCCCCTGACCCTGTCCTGGTGCCGTAGTCGCAAAGGTACTCATTGATGGCCCTCTGCTGCGTGTGCAGTCGCTGCAGCATGGCCAACGTTGAGTTCCACCTGGTGGGCATGTCACATATTAGGCGGTTCTTGGGCAGGTTCAGCTCCTTTTGCAGCTCAGTCAGCCGAGCACTGGCATTATAAGATCGGCGGAAATGCACACAGACTTTCCTGGCCTGCCTCAGGACATCCTGTAAGCCTGGGAACCTGCCCAAGAACCGCTGCACCACCAGGTTGAGGACGTGAGCCATACAGGGCACATGGGTGAGCTGCCCCTGTCGCAGGGCGGAGAGGAGGTTGGTGCCATTGTCAGAAACGACCATTCCTGGCTTAAGCTGACGTGGCGTCAACCACCTCTCGGCCTGCCCCTGCAGAGCTGCCAGAACCTCTGGCCCAGTGTGGCTCCTGTCCCCCAAACACACCAGCGCAAGCACGGCATGGCATCTTTTTGCCTGCGCACTTGCGTAGCCCCTTGTACGCCTACGGAGCACCGCTGGTTCCGAGGACAGAGCACTGGAGGAAGAAGAAGAGGAGGGGGTGGAGGAGAGAGGTGTGTCACAACCAGTAGCAGTAGTAGCGTTTTGGAGGCGTGGTGGCGAAACAACCTCCAACACTACTGCACCTTGTCCTGCATCCCTCCCAGCTGCCAATAGAGTGACCCAATGGGCCGTGAAAGAAAGGTAACGTCCCTGTCCATGCCTGCTGGACCATGAGTCAGCGGTAATATGCACCTTATCGCTGACCGCCCTGTCCAGCGAGGCATGGACATTGCCTTCCACATGCCGGTAGAGAGACGGAATCGCCTTCCGTGAGAAAAAGTGGCGTTTGGGAACCTGCCACTGAGGAACCGCACATTGAACAAACTCACGGAAGGGGGCCGAGTCTACCAACTGAAAAGGCAGCAGTTGAAGTGCTAGCAATTTAGCCAAGCTAGCATTCAACCGCTGGGCATGTGGATGGCTGGGAGTGTACTTCTTTCGACGGTCCAGCAGCTTGCCTGCTACTATCGGACGTCGGTGTACTGCAAGTACTTGGTTGTGACACACCTAATTCTACACCTTCAGTCCTCTCACAGCAGCTTTCAGAGAGGACTGAAGATGTAGTGGGGATGGAGATCCCAGCTGATGAGGAGCAAGGAGAGGTCCGCTTAGTTCTTTGGTGTGGGTCTTTTATGTGTGCCTGCCAACGAGCTGCATGGCAGGTCGACATATGTCTGCTCATGCTTGTGGTGCCCAAGCGGCTGATGTTTTGGCCACGCGAGATACGCTTGAGACAAATATTGCAAATAGCAGTGGTGCGATCTGATGCACTCGTCTCAAAAAAGGCCCACACCAAAGAACTTTTCTGATAACGTGCAGAGGCAGCGCCCTGCACAGGCGGAGCTCTGCGGTGTTGTACAGTTGCTGTGCTGGCCTCTAGCTGACCTCCAGGGGGCATCCTGCCTTGTTGGACATGTGACGCCGCATCATCCTCCTCCTCCTCCTCCTCCTCCTCCTCATCCTCTCTCCCTCCAGGCACCCACGTGGCGTCAGTGACCTCATCATCCCCTCCCTCTTCACCACTAGAGCAAACCTGGCAGTAAGCTGCAGCTGGTGGAACAGTACTGCCAGATTGCTGTCCT
This sequence comes from Lithobates sylvaticus, assembly GCA_028564925.1. Classification (NCBI taxonomy): domain Eukaryota; kingdom Metazoa; phylum Chordata; class Amphibia; order Anura; family Ranidae; genus Lithobates; species Lithobates sylvaticus. The sequence goes on from CM053027.1 coordinate 65,859,714, forward strand.
TCAGCATCCCCTCTCTCTGCGCACACACTACTGACTTTCTCAAGCTGGGTATCATCACCCGAGCCTTCGAATCGTTGGGCATCCTCCTGGAGCATGTACCCAACACTGTGCTCAAAGAGTTCGGGGGACTCCTCAGGAGGACATGGTGGGTCTAGGGAAGGGGTGGCTGATGATGCCATTGAGTACGCGTTGGCAGCTGCTCTGCCAGTACCCTGAGCCTGGGTGAGAGAGGATGAGGAGGATGAGGAGGGCTTGGTCATCCATTCTACCAAGCCTTCAGCATGATGCGGCTCCACATGTCCAGCTGCCGAAAACAAAGACGCGCGTGTCCCATGGCCACATGCTGATGACGATGCACGACCACGTCCACGGCCACGGCCATGTCCACTAGAAACAGAGCCTGCCTGCCCTGTGTTCTTGGCTCTGCACGCTCTGCCTCCCCTTGGTGGTCTTCCAGCCATTGTAGTCGGTAGTCCTGTGGGTGCTGCTGAGAAGAAAATATAGGAGCTCTGTGTGATGCCACTAACACACTAGAAGTCCTATGGGTGCTTCTGCAAAGAAAATATAGGAGCTCTGTGTGATGCCACTAACACACTAGAAGTCCTGTGGGTGCTGCTGAGAAGAAAATATAGGAGCTCTGTGTGATGCCACTAACACACTAGAAGTCCTATAGGTGCTTCTGCAAAGAAAATATAGGAGCTCTGTGTGATGCCACTAACACACTAGAAGTCCTATGGGTGCTTCTGCAAAGAAAATATAGGAGCTCTGTGTGATGCCACTAACACACTAGAAGTCCTGTGGGTGCTGCTGAGAAGAAAATATAGGAGCTCTGTGTGATGCCACTAACACACTAGAAGTCCTATGGGTGCTTCTGCAAAGAAAATATAGGAGCTCTGTGTGATGCCACTAACACACTAGAAGTCCTGTGGGTGCTGCTGAGAAGAAAATATAGGAGCTCTGTGTGATGCCACTAACACACTAGAAGTCCTATGGGTGCTTCTGCAAAGAAAATATAGGAGCTCTGTGTGATGCCACTAACACACTAGAAGTCCTATGGGTGCTTCTGCAAAGAAAATATAGGAGCTCTGTGTGATGCCACTAACACACTAGAAGTCCTGTGGGTGCTGCTGAGAAGAAAATATAGGAGCTCTGTGTGATGCCACTAACACACTAGAAGTCCTGTGGGTGCTGCTGAGAAGAAAATATAGGAGCTCTGTGTGATGCCACTAACACACTAGAAGTCCTATAGGTGCTTCTGCAAAGAAAATATAGGAGCTCTGTGTGATGCCACTAACACACTAGAAGTCCTATGGGTGCTTCTGCAAAGAAAATATAGGAGCTCTGTGTGATGCCACTAACACACTAGAAGTCCTGTGGGTGCTGCTGAGAAGAAAATATAGGAGCTCTGTGTGATGCCACTAACACACTGGAAGTCCTATGGGTGCTTCTGCAAAGAAAATATAGGAGCTCTGTGTGATGCCACTAACACACTAGAAGTCCTGTGGGTGCTGCTGAGAAGAAAATATAGGAGCTCTGTGTGATGCCACTAACACACTAGAAGTCCTATGGGTGCTTCTGCAAAGAAAATATAGGAGCTCTGTGTGATGCCACTAACATACTAGAAGTCCTATGGGTGCTTCTGCAAAGAAAATATAGGAGCTCTGTGTGATGCCACTAACACACTAGAAGTCCTGTGGGTGCTGCTGAGAAGAAAATATAGGAGCTCTGTGTGATGCCACTAACACACTAGAAGTCCTATGGGTGCTTCTGCAAAGAAAATATAGGAGCTCTGTGTGATGACACTAACACACTAGAAGTCCTGTGGGTGCTGCTGAGAAGAAAATATAGGAGCTCTGTGTGATGCCACTAACACACTAGAAGTCCTATGGGTGCTTCTGCAAAGAAAATATAGGAGCTCTGTGTGATGCCACTAACACACTAGAAGTCCTGTGGGTGCTGCTGAGAAGAAAATATAGGAGCTCTGTGTGATGGGACTAACACACTACAAGTCCTATGGGTGCTTCTGGGAAGAAAATATAGGAGCTCTGTGTGATGGGACTAACACACTACAAGTCCTATAGGTGCTTCTGGGAAGAAAATATAGCTCTGTTTGATGGGACTAACACACTACAAGTCCTATAGGTGCTTCTGGGAACAAAATATAGGAGCTCTGTGTGATGGGACTAACACACTACAAGTCCTATAGGTGCTTCTGGGAAGAAAATATAGCTCTGTGTGATGGGACTAACACACTACAAGTCCTATAGGTGCTTCTGGGAAGAAAATATAGCTCTGTGTGATGGGACTAACACACTACAAGTCCTATAGGTGCTTCTGGGAAGAAAATATAGCTCTGTGTGATGGGACTAACACACTACAAGTCCTATAGGTGCTTCTGGGAACAAAATATAGGAGCTCTGTGTGATGGGACTAACACACTACAAGTCCTATAGGTGCTTCTGGGAACAAAATATAGGAGCTCTGTGTGATGGGACTAACACACTACAAGTCCTATACGTGCTTCTGGGAAGAAAATATAGCTCTGTGTGATGGGACTAACACACTACAAGTCCTATAGGTGCTTCTGGGAAGAAAATATAGCTCTGTGTGATGGGACTAACACACTACAAGTCCTATAGGTGCTTCTGGGAACAAAATATAGGAGCTCTGTGTGATGGGACTAACACACTACAAGTCCTATAGGTGCTTCTGGGAAGAAAATATAGCTCTGTGTGATGGGACTAACACACTACAAGTCCTATAGGTGCTTCTGGGAACAAAATATAGGAGCTCTGTGTGATGGGACTAACACACTACAAGTCCTATAGGTGCTTCTGGGAAGAAAATATAGCTCTGTGTGATGGGACTAACACACTACAAGTCCTATAGGTGCTTCTGGGAACAAAATATAGGAGCTCTGTGTGATGGGACTAACACACTACAAGTCCTATAGGTGCTTCTGGGAAGAAAATATAGCTCTGTGTGATGGGACTAACACACTACAAGTCCTATAGGTGCTTCTGGGAAGAAAATATAGCTCTGTGTGATGGGACTAACACACTACAAGTCCTATAGGTGCTTCTGGGAACAAAATATAGGAGCTCTGTGTGATGGGACTAACACACTACAAGTCCTATAGGTGCTTCTGGGAACAAAATATAGGAGCTCTGTGTGATGGGACTAACACACTACAAGTCCTATACGTGCTTCTGGGAAGAAAATATAGCTCTGTGTGATGGGACTAACACACTACAAGTCCTATAGGTGCTTCTGGGAACAAAATATAGGAGCTCTGTGTGATGGGACTAACACACTACAAGTCCTATAGGTGCTTCTGGGAAGAAAATATAGCTCTGTGTGATAGGACTAACACACTACAAGTCCTATAGGTGCTTCTGGGAAGAAAATATAGCTCTGTGTGATGGGACTAACACACTACAAGTCCTATAGGTGCTTCTGGGAACAAAATATAGGAGCTCTGTGTGATGGGACTAACACACTACAAGTCCTATAGGTGCTTCTGGGAAGAAAATATAGCTCTGTGTGATGGGACTAACACACTACAAGTCCTATAGGTGCTTCTGGGAACAAAATATAGGAGCTCTGTGTGATGGGACTAACACACTACAAGTCCTATAGGTGCTTCTGGGAAGAAAATATAGCTCTGTGTGATGGGACTAACACACTACAAGTCCTATAGGTGCTTCTGGGAACAAAATATAGGAGCTCTGTGTGATGGGACTAACACACTACAAGTCCTATAGGTGCTTCTGGGAAGAAAATATAGCTCTGTGTGATGGGACTAACACACTACAAGTCCTATACGTGCTTCTGGGAAGAAAATATAGCTCTGTGTGATGGGACTAACACACTACAAGTCCTATAGGTTCTTCTGGGAACAAAATATAGGAGCTCTGTGTGATGGGACTAACACACTACAAGTCCTATAGGTGCTTCTGGGAAGAAAATATAGCTCTGTGTGATGGGACTAACACACTACAAGTCCTATAGGTGCTTCTGGGAAGAAAATATAGCTCTGTGTGATGGGACTAACACACTACAAGTCCTATAGGTGCTTCTGGGAACAAAATATAGGAGCTCTGTGTGATGGGACTAACACACTACAAGTCCTATAGGTGCTTCTGGGAACAAAATATAGGAGCTCTGTGTGATGGGACTAACACACTACAAGTCCTATACGTGCTTCTGGGAAGAAAATATAGCTCTGTGTGATGGGACTAACACACTACAAGTCCTATAGGTGCTTCTGGGAACAAAATATAGGAGCTCTGTGTGATGGGACTAACACACTACAAGTCCTATAGGTGCTTCTGGGAAGAAAATATAGCTCTGTGTGATGGGACTAACACACTACAAGTCCTATAGGTGCTTCTGGGAACAAAATATAGGAGCTCTGTGTGATGGGACTAACACACTACAAGTCCTATAGGTGCTTCTGGGAAGAAAATATAGCTCTGTGTGATAGGACTAACACACTACAAGTCCTATAGGTGCTTCTGGGAAGAAAATATAGCTCTGTGTGATGGGACTAACACACTACAAGTCCTATAGGTGCTTCTGGGAACAAAATATAGGAGCTCTGTGTGATGGGACTAACACACTACAAGTCCTATAGGTGCTTCTGGGAAGAAAATATAGCTCTGTGTGATGGGACTAACACACTACAAGTCCTATAGGTGCTTCTGGGAACAAAATATAGGAGCTCTGTGTGATGGGACTAACACACTACAAGTCCTATAGGTGCTTCTGGGAAGAAAATATAGCTCTGTGTGATGGGACTAACACACTACAAGTCCTATAGGTGCTTCTGGGAACAAAATATAGGAGCTCTGTGTGATGGGACTAACACACTACAAGTCCTATAGGTGCTTCTGGGAAGAAAATATAGCTCTGTGTGATAGGACTAACACACTACAAGTCATATAGGTGCTTCTGGGAAGAAAATATAGCTCTGTGTGATGGGACTAACACACTACAAGTCCTATAGGTGCTTCTGGGAAGAAAATATAGCTCTGTGTGATGGGACTAACACACTACAAGTCCTATAGGTGCTTCTGGGAACAAAATATAGGAGCTCTGTGTGATGGGACTAACACACTACAAGTCCTATAGGTGCTTCTGGGAAGAAAATATAGCTCTGTGTGATGGGACTAACACACTACAAGTCCTATAGGTGCTTCTGGGAACAATATATATGAGCTCTGTGTGATGGGACTAACACACTACAAGTCCTATAGGTGCTTCTGGGAAGAAAATATAGGAGCTCTGTTTGCTGCCAGTGCCTGCCACTAACACACTACAAGTCCTATGGGTGCTTCTGGGAAGAAAATATAGGAGCTCTGTTTGCTGCCAGTGCCTGCCACTAACACACTACAAGTCCTATGGGTGCTTCTGGGAAGAAAATATAGGAGCTCTGTTTGCTGCCAGTGCCTGCCACTAACACACTACAAGTCCTATGGGTGCTTCTGGGAAGAAAATATAGGAGCTCTGTTTGCTGCCAGTGCCTGCCACTAACACACTACAAGTCCTATGGGTGCTTCTGGGAAGAAAATATAGGAGCTCTGTTTGCTGCCAGTGCCTGCCACTAACACACTACAAGTCCTATGGGTGCTTCTGGGAAGAAAATATAGGAGCTCTGTTTGCTGCCAGTGCCTGCCACTAACACACTACAAGTCCTATGGGTGCTTTTGGGGTGCAGTGCTGTACTAACAGCACTGCGGTTGGTACTACTGAAATACTGTACTAACAGTAAGACATGCACCAGACTAACCCCCAGCAGCAGCAATGGACGATCAATGACAGGTAGCAATGGTTTAGCAAAGTAGAGCAAATATTTCTAAATGAATCTAGCAAAGAGTGACACAGAATCAGCCTGCTCTCTCCTAAAGCCGGAACTCATGTGACCGGCGCCGACGGCGTGGCGGCCTTTTAAATGAGGGGGCGTGTACTAAAGCCCCTGAGCTGTAATTGGCTACAGGCGTCCTGCCTGTAGCCAATTATGGCTCTCCGAGTTTCTGGCGCTGTGATTGGCCAAGCATGCGGGGTCACAGTGCATGCTTGGCCAATCATCAGCCAGCAATGCACTGCGCCGGCCGCGCCGGCCGCAATGCATTGCGGGGCCGCTCGCATCACACAAATGTGATGCGAGCGGCCAAAATAGTTCTGGGCTCGCCGAGCGAGCGAACACCCGGTGCTCGATGCGAACATGGGTTCGCATCGAGCACCGGGCCCATCCCTAATGTTCACCAATGCCAGGAGCCTGGCAGACAAGATGGGTGAACTAGAGATACTGTTGCACAAGGAGGATTTGGATTTTGTGGGAATTTCAGAGACCTGGTTCAACAGCTCTCATGATTGGCTGGCAACCATTCCAGGGTATACCCTTTATCACAGGTATAGAGAGAGTAAAAAAAGAAGTAGGGGTTTGTCTATATATCAAGAATAATGTACAAGTGAATGTAAGAGATGGCATCACTAAGGGAGCTAGGGAGGAGGTGGAATCCTTATGGGTGGAGCTCCACAGGGATGAAGCTAAGGGGGAAATACTACTGGGAGTATACTATAGGCCCCCTAACCCGAGGGAGCAGGGGGAGATGGACCTCCCATAACAATTTGGATTAGCAGCAAGGATGGGAAGTGTCATCATAAAGGGGGATTTTAATTATCCAGACATAGAGTGGGCGGAGGGAACCACACATTTGTCTAAGGCTCGCCAGTTCCTAAGGCCCCTTTCACACTGAGTAGTTTTTCAGGCGCTACAGCGCTAAAAATAGCGCCTGTATAGCATCTAAAAAAAACGGCCCCGTTCACTCCAGTGTGAAAGCCGGAGGGCTTTTACTCTGGAGCGGTGCGCTGGCAGGACGGTAAAAAAAGTCCTGCTAGCAGCATCTTTGGAGCGGAGAAGGAGCGGTGTATTCACCACTCCTAGACCTACCCTTTGAAATCAATGGGACAGCGTGGCTATACTGCCGGCAAAGGTTATAACCCTTTTTCAGCCGTTAGCGGGGGTTAAAACCGCCCCGCTAGCGGACGAAAACCGCAGATAAAATGACGGTAAAGCAGCACTATATTTACCACCAACGCCGATCCTGCCCCAGTGTGAAAGGGGCCTAAATGTCTTGCAGGACAATTTCATGGGTCAGATGGTAGACGCACCAACTAGAAATAAAGCGTTACTACATCTACTGATTACCAACAATACAGGGCAGCTTAGGAAACAGCGATCACAGGTCATTTGGCTTCAGTATAAATTACACAAATAGGAAACATAAGGGAAATACAAAGACACTGAATTTCAAAAGAGCCAACTTCCCTAAACTACGAACCTTGCTAGAAGGCATAAATTGGGATAAAATCTTACGAACAAAAAACATGGAGGAGAGATGGGTTCACTTTAAGAGCATATTAAATAAGGACAATAGCCAGTGCATCCAATTGGGTAATAAATGTAAATAAAAATAATAATAAAAAAAAAACTATTTAAAATAAAGTCCCCGATAGCTTAACTGTAAGGGTGCAATTCAGATGGCTAAGATAGAACACAATAGACACATAGCAGAGGAGATCATATTGGGATTGCGAGCACTAAACGTATTCTCTCTGTAGAAGAGACGCTTGAGAGAGGATATGATTTCAATTTACAAATACCGTACTGGTGACCCCACAATAGGGATAAAACTTTAATAGTAATAAACGTATAATAAACACAAGAGACAGTTTTTGACAAATCATTTATTAAAAAATAGAAAAATAGCATCCCCTGATGTAAATCCATTGTCAATTATATTGCCCACCATACCCGAAAAATCAAAAGTGATCTCGCCTCCTGGGAGGCCTTCCCCTGTCTGCACTTTGACAATTTTCATACAGGCAAAGGGGCTTCCAGATTCCGATAAGCTCCCCACCCACAGACCACTACTACCACTGCCCAGGGTTGTCGGGAAGACCCCTTTCCCCCTGCCCCAAAGCACCCACCCCCCCATGTTGAAGGCATGTGGCCTGGTATGGTTCGGGGGGATCACTCACCCCTGCCTTTATGGCAAGAAAACCCAACGAGTTATAATCCTGACCTACCAGGCTGCATGCCAGGATAAGGGTCTGGTATGTATTTTTGGGGGACCCTGCGCCATTTTTTTAAATCTTGGCAAGGGTTTTTCCTCCAAATCCATACCAGACAAAGACCAGACCCTTGGTCTGGTATGGACTGAGGGGGGGGGGGGGGGGCCCCCACACCATTTTTTCCTTTTTTTTTCAATAGCCGGGTGCTGGCAATTGTAACCGCAAGTCATTTTAAATGGGATTTGACTTGTTTTTTTTTTGTTTCTTTAGGAATGTCATTTTTGCTTGTTATATATGCATGTTATATAAAAGCTACAGATGTGCCACTTTAGATGTGGCCCATTAAGGGGACTCCCCAGGCACTAAATTTAAAGGATTTTCTAATTTTTATTGTTGCACATTAACCACTTTAATACCAGGCACTCCCTCCCCCTCCTGCCCAAGCCAATTTTCAGCTTTCAGTGCTGTCAATTTTTTAATGACAATTACGCGGTCATGCTACAGTGTACCAAAACAACATTTTTTATCATTTTGTTCCCACAAATATAGCTTTCTTTTGGTGGTATTTGATCACCTCTGCATTTTTTTTTTTTTTTTGCTAAACAAAAAAAAAAAAGACCAAAAACTTTGAAAAAAAAAAGTTTTTCTTTGTTTCTGTTATAAAATTTTGTAAATAAGTATGTTTTCTCCTTCACTGACGGGCGCTGATGAGGTGACACTGACGGGCACTGATAAGGTGGCACTGATGGGCACCGATGATAGTAATTTATGGGCGGCACTGATGAGCACTCATAGGTAGCACTGATGGGCACTGATAGGCGACACTGATGGGCACTGAAAGGCTGCACTGATGGGCACGTATGGGTGGCACTGATATGTGGCAATGATGGGCATTACTGATGGCACTGGCATGGCAGGCATTGCTGATGGGCACTGATTGGCATCTGTTTGGGCACTGATTGGCATGTGTATGGGCACCGACTGTCATCCCGGGTGGTCCAGGGTGGTATACATGGTGGCCATCTATTGTGGGCATCCGCGGGGGGAAAGGGGGCTGCGCTGATAATCATTGCATTTGTCAGACAAGTGGGGAAAAGCTGATAAATGGCCTTTCCTGTTTACACTGTGATCAGTCATGATTGGACATAGCTGATTACGTGGTAAAGAGTCTCCGTCAGAGACTCTTTACCGAGATCGGTGTTGCATTTGCCACGCTTCACGCCCCCACGGGCGTGCACCAGCTGTTTTCCTAAAAGACATCATATGATGTCCAGTCAGGATAACAGAACAACTGCCCAGCCATCATTCTGCTATAGTTTGGGCAGGAAGAGGTTAAGCATAATTACATTTACTTCTCCTGAAAAAACTACAGTTTTTAAATATTTTTTTTGTATTAATACATGTTTCCCAAGGCAGTACCAAGACCCTCATACCCCTTTTATGGCCAGTTACTTGTATATAAGCCTTCAAAATGGGGACCTTCCTGTTCGGCTCCCATAGACTTCAATCTGGTTTGGCGTTTGGGTTAGAACATTTCCCCTGTTCGGGAGTTCTGCTGCAAACCGAACAGGGGGGTATTCAGCCCATCCCTACTGGCTAGCTTTAGTCTTCTTTTTAAAGTGATTGAGTCACTTTAACATAGACCTGTACCTTACCAATACGGTGCAAATCAAGTGCAAGTTCAATGTAATACTGACCACTTCTGCTTATACTTACCTTCTTTTTACTCATTCAATACTTGTTTTGCCTGAGGAAGCAAAATGACAAACCTGGTACTTTCCCTATGGGAGAGAATGTAATTCCCCTTCCTCCTACTGTATATGACAGAGCTGGTGAATCAGCAGGACAGAAAGTTAGGATAACTCTGTCCTCATATGGCAAGAAAACCCAACGAGTTCTAATCCTTAACAACCCCCCCCCCCCCCCTCGCCACACCTGGAATACATTTGTTTTTGGAGGGAACACATACCTAGTTTTGAAAGGTACCCACTCCCAATGCTGGTTGGATCACCATAGCGGATCCACCAGAGGTTTTCCTCCCCCTTCCTTGCCTGCCGGGGACCCAAAAACCTGTGAAGAACTGGTGCTGGATCAGGTGCATCAGGTGAAGACGGTGCTGGATCCTTCAATTAATACGTTGAGAAATGTGGCACTATAACAGTATCAATCCTATTTGCGATCACTTACACTGCCAAAGACCAATCACCAGGAATAAAAATTGCAACATGTCATCATATCTTGCAGCCGCAATCAACATAATGTAAAACAGTTGTACTAAAGTGCAGTGTTTACTATCAAGGCCATCTTTTTCAACAAATCAAATAGAAACAAAAAAAAAAACAAGAGAGAAAAAAAAACCAAAGGTAGGAAGCATCCAATAGAGGGGAATGGGCCAAATCATGCTTCCAGATTTATAGAAAAGAAAAAAGAAAAAGAGACATATGTACATATGTATAAATATGTATAATATCCATATATACATACATATACATAGAAATACACATGCCCATTAATGTCTGGTACAGTAAAACCTTGGTTTGCAAGCATAATTCGTTCCAGAAACATGCTTGTAATCCAAAGCACTTGTATATCAAAGCATTTTTTTTACAGGGTATAAAAGAGAAGAGAGGCACCTCTAAGTGTAGCAATAAATTGCTAAATGTTGGACTTTCATTAAATGTAACCATATTGACTCGATGTCCGTGGGGATACCAGTGATCGTCTCACGGAGAGGAAGAACAGGGAAATGCTGATGTAAACAAGCATTTCCCCATTCTTCCTATCTTCCTAGTGACAGGACACTTATTACTGTTCCCTGTGATCGGGAGCGGTGATCAGTGTCGTGTCACACATAGCCCCCCCCCCCCACAGTTAGAATCACTCCCTAGGACACACTAAACCCCAGCAGTGCCCCCCTACTGGTTAACCCCTTCACTGCCAGTCACATTTACACAGTAAACAGTGCATTTTTAATCACACTGATCGCTGTATAAATGTGAATGGTCCCAAAATAGCGCCAAAAGTGTCCGATCTGTCCGCCATAATTTCGCAGTCACAATAAAAATCGCAGATCACCGCCATTACTAGTAAAAAAAAAAATATTGATAAAAATGCCATAAACTATCCCTTATTTTGTAGACGCTATAACTTTTGCGCAAACCAATCAATAAAAGCTTATTGCATTTTTTTTTTTTTTTTACAAAAATATGTAGAAGAATACGTATCAGCCCAAACTGAGGACATTTTTTTTATATATTTTGGGGGGATATTTATTATAGAAAAAAGTAAAAAATATTGTGTTTTTTTTTTTTCAAAATTGTTGCTTTTTTTTTTTTATAGCACAAAAAATAAAAACAGCAGAGGTGATCAAATACCACCAAAAGAAAGCTCTATTTGTGGGGAAAAAAAGAAAATTTTGTTTGTGAGCTATGTCGCATGACCACGCAATTGTCAGTTAAAGCGACGCAGTGCCGAATCGCAAAAAACGTCTTTGACCAGCCAAATGGTCCGGGGCTGAAGTGGTTAAAGCGGTTCAAAAGTGGAACTTCCGCTTATCTGATTTCTCCTCTTCTCCGGTACCACATTTGGCACCTTTCGGGGGAGCGGATACCTGTTTTTTATAGGTACCCTGTCCCCACTTCTGGGAGACTGAGCCACAGTGAATTACGCCAGCAGCTCGGTCCCCCTCCCTCCTCCCTCCCCTTCTGCCGGGCCAGTGAGAGAGTGCAGGGTGCTATGCGCATGCGCAGTAGGAACCTGGCCGTGAAGCCAAAAGGCTACACGGCCAGATTCCCTTACACGCAATGGCGGCGGCAGCACCCAACCAGCCGATGAAAACATTAGCTGTGGTGCCGACATCGCTGGACTCCAGGACAGGTAAGTGTCCTAATGTTAAAAGTCAGCAGCTACAGTATGTGGCACGTTCTCTTCTCTGATTCCACAACATGGCTGGTTGATGAACGGCCGTTCAGAAACAAACTGAAAAGCACAAACGGAAAAGCGCAAATCAATACTCACCAAACTTCTACTAACACGAAATTATCAGAAGGAGCCCAAAGGGTGGCACCTGACAATTGAACTTCCTTTTTATCGGCTCGTAGTACATCTAGTACATCACTACATTTGTGTTTGTTGGTTGACAATTGTGTACCGTTTGTATGCTGACTTTAAATTTTTAAAGGGGTGGGTGGAACTCTGCTTTAAGTAACGAATTTACAAAAAAAAAAATTTTTTTTCATTCCAAAAGGTGTTTCCAAAAAGAAAAGCAGGTACAGACAAACAGCTTTTCACTTGAAGTAGTGTATTTATTACAGATTTTTTTCTGTTTACCCTGTAGTTTTCCTTTAATTTAATTTCATAAAAATAAATAAATAAAAAACTTTAGCTATGAGCGATGTCAGTAAAGTTTGTAAGTGACTTAAAATGTTGCATCTTTTTTATGTCACTTTTATGAAACTTTTCCCCCCAGAGGCACAGTTTGTTTCTGTCATTTGTCAAAACACACACGAAAAAAAAAAAATTGCTATCTGAATTCACAATATTTGTAGTTTACGAGTAGCCTAAATTTTACTGCTAACATAAACTCTGTATATCGTTCAGGAGACAGAAGTCATAAACATATAAAAAGTCCAAAACTGTAGAAATTATACACTTAACAAGAATTATTCATCTATATGTAGTGTAAATATATATTTTTTGTTTTTTCTCTGTTTGCATTTTTAATTATCACCTATTAGGTTTATTTTTTTTTATATTGTACAACATGAGAACCAGATGTAGAGAAACAGATGGCAGAGAACATTACCAATATTCATTGCACAGCTTTCCTGAGGGCCTTTGGCTAAGACATTTTTCATATTCATGCTTTGATGACAAAATACTCATGTCCTGTCCTTCATAATATTCTGTATAGCGTGTATATATATATATTTTTTTTATATCCAAGTGTACTGTTTTATAAATGTAATTCAATGATTCTCTAGCTCGGTGGGTGCAGCTAAGGGTTAGTTAATATTTTCTGGGTAGGAAGGAGAGGGGCATGGCATTGAGGGTCCATAGTTCATCGGGATGCATTACTGGGAAGACACATAATAGGAAAAATAAATATTCTGACTAGTTCTGATGGGTCAAATCCAGCAGTCATGTGTCTACATAGCATCAGCTTCATGACACACTTCCCTTAAAGTTTAACTGTGGCCAGGCTATGGGCATTTAATATATACTTAAAGCAGTAAATACAATCTAAAACAAGTACTTAATGACTGCCGTAAGCATGCAGAACAGCCTGAACACCTGCTAGTGGCACTGTAGTTCAATGGTGAAGCCCAGGTGTCCACCAGCAGGTGTTTCCTTGGAGTCAACAAAGCTTCTGTGCTTTATTTTGCTTTTGCCCAAGTACCTGCTCTGTATTCTGTGCCATCCTGGTTCTGAACTACCTCTTCCTGGCCTATCCTACTTCTGATCTGTTTACTTCTTGCTATCCTACTTTCCTATGGATTCTTTTCTGTATTGTGACCCATTTACTTTCCTTTTACTTTACTTTTGCAATTCATATATAGTTAGTAACTGCGCCTCGGACCATATATATATATACGTGCTCCTGCACTTCCACCAGCAGGTGGTGTGCGCACGCGCTGCCAGCAACCCGCTTCTACTGTGATAATTCACAGCAGAAGCCAATCTGCAGGTGCCAGGCACCCACCGATCATCGCTAAGCTACACAGAACAGGGATCTGCCTATGTAAACAAGGCAGATTGTCATTCTGACAGGGGGGGGGGTGGATTCTGTGCTCCTCTCTATGGAGCTGGTTCACATATCTCCACTGCGGCTCCGGTGCAAATTTGCACAGGAGCCCTGTGCATCTTTTGGTCTGCTTTAGGTCTGAATTCAGACAAAAATTTGGGCTGAAATCAGACCGGAAACGGTGAACGGGGACGCACCGGACCCCTGTTGTGAGCCGCATGCGGCAATAGTGTGAACCCAGCCTTAGTGTCACTGGTTCCCACAAAGTTTCAAAAGTGATAGTAAGTGTCCAATTGTCTGCTGTAATATTGCAGTCCCGCCATCAGTTTCTGATCACTGCCATTACTAGTATAAAAATAAATGAAAATTCCGTAAATATATCTCATAGTTTGTAGACGCTATAACATTTGTATGAACCAATCAATATACGCTTATTGGGATTTTTTACCAAAAATATGTAGCAGAATACATATTGGCCTACATTTATGAAGAAATTAGATTCTTAAAAAAATGTATTGGATGTGTTTTATAGCAGAAAATAAAATAAATAATTTTTTTTTCAAAATTGTCCGAACAAAAAAAAAAACTGCAGTGGTGATCAAATACCACCAAAAGAAAGCTCTATTTGTGGTAAAAAAAGGACATACATTTTATTCAGGTACAGTGTTGCATGACCGCGAAGTTGTTAATGTTACGCAGTGCCGTATCGCAAAAAAATGGCCTGGTCAGGAAGGGGCGTAAATCTTCTGGAGATCAAGTGGTTAAAGTGGTAGTTTGGTTTCTCTGGTATAATCGCATATTAGGTAACACTAGACAACAGAATTCCAGCACTTGAGATCTTGGTATTAGCCTATTTAGTCACATGTACTATGGGGTAGTTCATGCTCAAAGAGTAGCAGTGAATTTGTTCACATCTGATGTATTCACTCTGTTCTACCCACTTCTGTAGCACCTGCTTTGTGTTTACATTGGATTTTAGAAAACTGGAAGGCCGAGTCACTGTTGGAAGAGGAACAGAATGTGATGAGCTGTTGAAAGTGAAGGTGTTTCTGCTATAAACTTTGAGGCAGTGTGTATCCAGGTGAATTATACCTTGTTTTTTTTCAGAACAGATTAAGCTTTCATTCAGTGGTACAGTAAGTGGTAATGAATATTTCCTGATTTATTTTTATTTTTTTATGTCAATGGGAAAACTAGTACATAATAGTATAAAGATACCCTAAAGATTTTTTTTTTTTTTTTTAAATATCTTTTTAAAATTTAGCTGTTTATGTATTGCTATATAAAAAGAGTGTAAACAAAAGGCCTACAGTACACTGCTCAGTGCCAAATTGTCCCAGTAATTATGAGTTATCTGCTAAAATATATATGCAGGTAGAAATAAAAACAGCAATTCATACCAGTAATAATATCCCAGTACATGGTTTGGTCTAATAGAGACCAGATAGCAGCTACTTGAAGTATAATAAAAGCTCAATACTCTTATCATACAATAATAAAAACTAAAAAATATAACATAAATAAACAGTCTGGTTAATAAACAGCCCAAATGTTAAAGTAGCGCTGATAATGGTTAAGTGTCCAACTCCACAAATCATGTGATAAATACACTATGATGATGTATCAAGCAGAGTCTATGAAGGTGGGTGATCCTAGGCAGTAGATTGTATGTGCACCTTACACCAACTCCCAGTTTTCACCACGTGCAGCACTCTTGACCCCAATGGGGTTCAAACTCACCAAACAGATGGAAAGGTTGAGCCTTAATAACAGCTTATTCTTTCAATCAGACTCTCATCATCAAATCAGAGGGCTGGTAAAAGGTGTACTCCAAGGGGGTCATAAAAATACAGGAATGCAGAAACATAGGGTAATCCTGCTTTATTAAACAATCTCCCAAATACAACTCACCCCGCTCTCATTACACGTACATTTGAATATTTGTTAGTAGAACAATAATATTGAGTGTGTAATCACCACTTAGCCTAGTCCTCGGAACTGCCTGTGTTGGATAAACGGCGTCCTCGATCACTTTCTGGTTAGGAACAGCTGCCAGTGAAGCACACTCGTCATTTCCGGTTACGTTGTTGTAGCCACTCTCTGACACGTTTCGTCACTTCCTGACTTCAACAGAGGGCGCGCGGCTATACAACGTGTCAGCAAGCAATATCATGTAACACCTCACAGTTGATTGGATAACCCAGCGTGCCAACTTGCGCTCAGATTGGTGCACTTCGGAGCTATATTAACACCCGGATTAACAATCTTAGTGTGGGGGCTAACAATTCCATGTAAATACTGCACATAATAAATCTCAAATCTGCATACTACAAACGCCGACCATACACTGTTAAATACCACTATAGCCAACATTCATTTGGCATATATCGTAAGCAGTGATAATAATGAGATATAATTTGCATAAAAGGAACTCCTTATTACACATATAAATACTTATATAATTTCATTAAAAAAACATACATTTGTATGCAATTAATATAAAATTCATATTAAAAAGACTTAGTAATATACACTTGATAGATTATTTATAAATTCTATCTAGATCATTGTTCTTGATATAAAAGTGCAACAGTCAGTATGGTAAAAAATGACACAAAAACTAAAAATATAATACAATATTTTACATATATATATATCAGAAATACACATAAAAAAAAAATATATATATATATAAATGTATATATATATATATATATATATATATAAATGTATATACCTTATTTTACAGAAGAGCTGATCATAATTATATGTATTGCTATTACCATAATCTATCACCAAAGAACAACCCAAAATAAATATTCCTGCTCCTGACTATAGCAGTAATACCTATGTGTGTATGTTATTTGTTGTTTGTACCCATAGTAGGGCCCAAAAACAATAGTGCTTGATTTTCTTTTTTAATCTAAACTACACTGGACCTGACCTTTGACTCTGATCATGACCTTTGACCATGACCTTGACCCTAACCCTATCCTTGACACTGACCTAAATAAAACCTTAATCTAGCTATTTTTTTATTTATTTTTTATGTGCACTTCTGTTTATTTAAATGTTTCTGCTCTAGCAAGGGCAAAGATATACAATGTATCTTTTTCTCCATTTAAGAGAGGAGTGGGCTGTACAATCACTGAGGCTAAAGATCCATTTCTGTGAAGCTGTATATATGTGTACAGTCAGCGGGAAGGGGTTAAATTACATACTTGGGAGATGCCTTTAAGCTGTACGTAGTCTTACGAAAAAAAATTCCCTAAAATGGTCAGAATCAACATATTCTGGCATCACACATCACACATTTTGGATGTGTGATTGATTTTTTAACCTTTACATTTACCTTGGCTTAAGTGAAGCAGCAACAGAACTTTAAATCAGCAGTGGCAGCCGTAATATATGACAACTTGAATAAAAATGTTTTTATTTTTACTGTAGGTAGCTTTGACTGCACATGAACCTAACCTAATAGTACAGAGGTTCTGTTAGGAGATTTAGGCCTGCTTGCTATCTTGAAGTTTGATTGACCAGTGGTGGTGACACACCTTTTCTGGCAGCATCCTTGCTATTATATATTGGTCTGCCCAGGCTGTCTTCTCCCTCCTAAGGTTGCTATGGTGCTCTATTTGAGCATCACAGCCCAGTGATTTTGGACTTGTAATAGAGACTTGTAATAGAGTTCCTGCTTCCTGGCTCCCTACCTGTATTCTTGTCCCTTGCCCATCTACCTGGATTCCACTTTGCTAACTCCTCCTCTGATTACTGACTACTCTCTTTGAATTGTTGTCTGCCTTGATCTTGGACTGATTATTAGATTATGATTATCCACTGCCCTTCCTGTCCTGTCAACTATCCCTGTCCACTGCCAGCCCTATTCTCAGAACCATTTGCTGGATCATGCTTGCCCACAGCCAGCCTTGGCCTTGGGTAGTCTCATAGACATTCTTCTGTGGTGCCCTGGCCCCTGCAGGTACAGGTACCTCCTTCTATTATATTCACTCAGTCTTAGAGCCATTTGACCAAGAATGACGGCATTGTGCTCAGAGCTCAGAATTGTACATGGGTGGGGTAAGATTGGGAAGGGAAACAAGGTCCTCATGTAGATAATTGGTTGTGAACTGGGTATTTTATGCTCTCATGTACAGTATGTGTAAGGACCCAAGGATTTTGGACATCATAAAGAGGGACCACTATTTGGTAGTCATTGTATTAGATCCCCAATACAAGGGTAAAATGGCTAATGGCTAATCTACTGCTACCATCCTACAGTGAGGCATAATGCGGCACTGTGAGGAGGTGCTCTTTGCCACATTTACTGATGGTAGCAGGATCTTCTGCAATGACCAACATGCCTCTAATCCTTTGATCCCTTAAGGGGAGGAACAGCGGTGGTCATACTTTTTTTTAAACCGCAGTGACCAGGCCCTCTGTGCAGGCAGCACTCACAGGCAGTTCCTGAACCACATGATTGTTGACTATACCATGCCGATATCTTATGTGGACACTGTTAGAAATAAAGGCCTGAGGGACTATTGGGTGCCCAGGCCTGGACCACTGTCTGGACTAAATGCAGCATTTATAACCAGTGATTTAATAAAAACGACAAATAGCAACTCACAAGATGTGATACTGGCATAGTATATGTAAAGTAGGAACGTCCGTCTGAGAGCCTCTTCGAGTCATCCTAATGGTGCTGCAGCCTCAGACACAAGCTGTGCTCCTGGATGGAAGTAGGAAGCGGGCCAATGCTGCCGTAACCAGCGTAAAAAATGCAAGATAGCGCCGGGCAAGGCGGGTAGTAGTGTGGAGTGGGCAGTAACGTGTTTCGAAGCAACAGCTTCTTTTTCAGCTAAAGAATTTGAAGAGACTCTCAGACGGATGTTCCTACTTTACATATGCTATGCCTGTATCACTCTATTTGTAATTTTTATTAAATCATTGGTTTTAAATGCTTCACTCAGTCTGGTGCCCCTCTGTTCCCTGCTTTTCACCCACAGAGTCTGCTGCTTTGCTCTAAGGGAGCTGCCATCAAGTGCTCAGCTGATATCCCCTATGGACTTTCCCTATGAACTGACATTACATTGTGATGTGTTTTTAACTTTGTGATTCACTATTTACCATTATACTGACATTATATGGACTGAGTCAATGTATTGTATTGGTTATTTGATATATGCTTTTGTACACCCCTCTAGCGCCACTGTATACTCCTTTATTGTGCAACTCTGCATCTGACTACTGTTACTGACCTGGCTTGTCTTGACTTCTCCTGAACTCTGCCTGTATTGATCCTGGCTTGCCTTTTACCATGCTTCTGCCTATGCATCTGTACCTGATCCGTCTGCCTGTGTATAACCCAGTTCGTCTGACTCTGCTTCTGTCTCTACTACTGCTGGACTGCCTGCTACGAGCCCCTGCCTATGTTCCACTGGTGTCCATCCGGCATTCCTGCTCCACTGCGATCTACTGACAGTTTCAGCCTGCTCCTGTCTCCTGCTCACTGGTGTCCATACGGCACTCCTGCTGCTCTGTGGTCCACTGACGGTCTTCCCTGGCTTGATCTGCTAGCAAGACCAATAGGCACTCATGCCACTTTGCACTCCTGCGCTACCTGTTTGCTCTATCAGGGGCCCCGAGTCAAAGGTTCCACCAGGTACGTGACACCTCCTCTGTACATCTAAAGTCGTAACCTGTAAAGGCTTTTAAACCATCGCATATGGATAGTAAAATATATGTCTTTTGTCACCGTTGTGCAATTTTAGCATGACATGTTTGGTATCTATTTACTCAGCGTTACATCATCTTTTATATTTTCTTCAAAATCGGGGTATATATATGGTGTTTTTTTTACATTAAAATTTTAAAAAATTTATTTTTTTCCAAAAATTGCATTTGAAAAACTGCTGCGCAAATACCGTGACATAAAAAAAATTGCAAAACTTCAATTTATTTTCTAGGGCCTCTGCTTTAAAAAATATATATCATGTTTGGGGGTTCTAACTAATTTTTACATATAAACAAAAAGTGCCAGAAAATGCCTGGTCTTCAAGTGGTTAAAGCTCTGTTAAGAATGTGTAATAATATATACAATATATATAGATTTGGTTTTATCTTCTAACAAAAGTAAAGATACTGTATCAGTTTATAGTTATATTTACTTTTAAAATTCACCAATCAGGTTATTAAAAAACTTTTCTACAATATTTTTTGAAGATCTACATACTAGACTCTGGATTAGGTATTGACACATTGACAAAATTATGAAGCTCAGGAACAACATAAGGATAGAAATACCGAAACAGTAGATTTAAGCAACAACGGAAAATGTGGAATGCTATTTACAGATAAAAGAGCCTACTGTGTGTAGAATGTTTCTGAATTATGAAATCATTTATATGTTAATGAGAAAAATTTACATGCAATTCTTCTTGAGTTTGTAAGTCCAAGAACAGACTGGATTAATAAAAAAGTAGAGAAGGATTTGGAATGACTTGTGTATCAGTATTTATATGTTTCATCTCTACCTTACTTGTACCTTTTATAACTTATTATTATAAGTGTTAGAAAGAACTATAAAGCAATTTCAGTGCTTATTTTTAAAATGTTTATTTGCCTTTGACATTTTTTACTTTTATATTCTTCCAAAGTTTTATAATTTTATTTTTGAAGGTTAAGTTACAGATCTGTAGGTTCTATATTACCTGGCTACTTGCAAGTTATACAGGTGTGATTACCACTCTTGCTGCTGAAATAAAATTAACGGTAGATTGAAAAGATTTTTCTCCTTTATCAAGTAAGATAGCACAAGATGTGTGTTAAAAATATGGTTTCCGCATAAACATTTGTTCGTGGAAACTATATCTAAAAAAATAAAGAAAAACAGTGCATACACATAACAGGTCATTTGTAATAAGCGGATCATACTAATGTATAGGTGTCAAAAATGGTATCATAATTAACCACTTCGATAACCTCCTTCCTTCCTTCCAAGGTCAATTTTCAGATTCCAGCGCTGTCCCACTTTGAATGCCAATTACTGAGTCATGCAACACTGTACCCACATTAACTTTTTGTAAAAAAATTAAAGACAGATAGGGCTTTCTTTTGGTGGTATTTAGTCATCACTAGGGATGAGCCGAACACCCCACGGTTCGGTTTGCACCAGAACCTGCGAAGGGACCGAAAATTTGCGCAAACTTTAGAACCCCATTTGGCAGCCAAAGGACCAGAGGACTTTTTTCAATTTCGCACTGCACTACTTTAACTGGTAATTGCGCGGTCATGCAATTTTGTAACCAAACGAAATTTGCGTCTTTTTTCCCACAAATAGAGCTATGGTATTTGATTGCCTCTGTGATTTTTATTTTTTGCGATATAAACTTTTTGTTATAAAAAAAATCTAATAAACTCAATTTTAGTCAAACATTTGGGCCAAAATGTATTCAGCCACATGTCTTTAGTAAAAAAAATGCCAATAAGCGTATATTTATTGGTTTGCGCAAAAGTTATAGCGTCTACAAACTAGAGTACATTTTCTGGAATTTACACCGCTTTTAATTTATGACTGCCTATCTCATTTCTTGAGGTGCTAAAATGGCAGGGAAGTACAAAACCCCCCAAATGACCCCATTTTGGAAAGTAGACACCCCAAGCTATTTGCTGAGAGGCATGTTGAGCCCATTGAATATTTTTTTTTTTAGTCCCAAGGGATTGAATAAAGACAAAAAAAAAAAAAAAAATTTTTTTTTCATAAAGTTGTCACTAAATGATATATTGCTCACACATGCCATGGTTATATGTGGAGACGCACCCCAAAATACATTTTGCTGCTTCTCCCGAGTATGGGGATACCACATGTGTGGGACTTTTTGGGAGCCTAGCCACGCACGGGGCCCCGAAACCCAATCAACGCCTTCAGGGTTTCTAAGGGTGCAAATTTTTGATTTCACTCCTCACTACCTATCACAGTTTTGAAGGCCATAAAATGCCAAAATAGCACAAAACCCCCCAAATGACCCCATTTTGGAAAGTAGACACCCCAAGCTATTTGCTGAGAGGCATGTTGAGTACATGGAATATTTTATATTTTGCCACAAGTTGAGGGAATATTACAAACTTTTTTTTTTTTGCCCAAAGTTGTCACTAAATGATATATTGCCCACACATGCCATGGGCATATGTGGAATTACACCCCAAAATACATTCTGCTGCTTCTCCTGAGTACGGGGATACCACATGTGTGGGACTTTTTGGGAGCCTATCCGCATACGGGACCCCGAAAACCAAGCACCGCCTTCAGGATTTCTAAGGGCATAAATTTTTGATTTCACTCCTCACTACCTATCACTACCTATCACAGTTTTGAAGGCCATAAAATGCCAAGATGGCACAAAACCCCCCCAAATGACCCCATTTTGGAAAGTAGACACCCCAAGCTATTTGCTGAGAGGCATGTTGAGCCCATTGAATATTTTTTTTTTTAGTCCCAAGTGATTGAATAAAGACAAAAAAAAAAAATGTATTCAAAAAGTTGTCACTAAATGATATATTGCTCACACATGCCATGGTTATATGTGGAATTGCACCCCAAAATACATTTTGCCACTTCTCCTGAGTACGGGGATACCACATGTGTGGGACTTTTTGGGAGCCTAGCCGCGTACGGGGCCCGAAACCCAAGCACCACCTTCAGCATTTCTAAGGGTGTAAATTTTTGATTTCACTCCTCACTACCTATCACAGTTTCGAAGGCCATAAAATGCCAAAATTGCACAAAACCCCCCAAATGACCCCATTTTGGAAAGTAGACACCCCAAGCTATTTGCTGAGAGGCATGTTGAGTACATGGAATATTTTATATTTTGCCACAAGTTGTGGGAATATTACAAACTTTTTTTTTTTTGCCCAAAGTTGTCACTAAATGATATATTGCCCACACATGCCATGGGCATATGTGGAATTACACCCCAAAATACATTCTGCTGCTTCTCCTGAGTACGGGGATACCACATGTGTGGGACTTTTTGGGAGCCTATCCGCATACGGGACCCCGAAAACCAAGCACCGCTTTCAGGATTTCTAAGGGCATAAATTTTTGATTTCACTCCTCACTACCTATCACTACCTATCACAGTTTTGAAGACCATAAAATTCCAAGATGGCACAAAACCCCCCCAAATGACCCCATTTTGGAAAGTAGACACCCCAAGCTATTTGCTGAGAGGCATGTTAAGCCCGTTGAATATTTTTTTTTTTAGTCCCAAGTGATTGAATAAAGACAAAAAAAAATAATAAAAAAAATTTATTCAAAAAGTTGTCACTAAATGATATATTGCTCACACATGCCATGGTTATATGTGGAATTGCACCCCAAAATACATTTTGCTGCTTCTCCTGAGTATGGGGATACACATGTGTGGGACTTTTTGGGAGCCTAGCCGCGTACGGGGCCCCGAAACCCAAGCACCGCCTTCAGGATTTCTAAGGGTGCAAATTTTTGATTTCACTCCTCACTACTATCACAGTTTCGAAGGCCATAAAATGCCAAAATAGCACAAAACCCCCCCAAATGACCCATTTTGGAAAGTAGACACCCCAGCTATTTGTTGAGAGGCATGGTGAGTATTTTACAGCTCTCATGTGTTTTTGAAAATGAAGAAAGTAAAGAAAAAAAAATTTTTTTTTTCTTTTTTCAATTTTCAAAACATTGTGACAAAAAGCGAGATCTGCAAAATACTCACCATACCTCTCAGCAAATAGCTTGGGGTGTCTACTTTCCAAAATGGGGTCATTTGGGGGTGGTTTTGTGCCATCTGGGCATTCCATGGCCTCCGAAACTGTGATTGGCAGTGAGGAGTGAAATAAAAAAATTACACCTTAGAAAGCCTGAAAGCGGTGCTTGGATTTTGGGGTCCCGTACGCGGCTAGGCTCCCAAAAAGTCCCACACATGTGGTATCCCCGTACTCAGGAGAAGCAACAGAATGTATTTTGGGGTGTATCTCCACATATGCCCATGGCATGTTTGAGCAATATATCATTTAGTGACAAGTTTTTGTAAAAAAAAATATTATTTTTTTTTTTTGTCATTATTCAATCTCTTGGGACCAAAAAAAAAAATATTTAATGGGCTCAACATTGCTCTCAGCAAATAGCTTGGGGTGTCTACTTTCCAAAATGGGGTCATTTAGGGGGGGTTTGAACTGTCCTGGCATTTTATGCACAACATTTAGAAGCCTATGTCACACGTCACCCACTCTTCTAACCACTTGAAGATAAAGCCCTTTCTGACACTTTTTGTTTACATGAAAACATATTTTTTTTTTTGCAAGAAAATTACGTTGAACCCCCAAACACTATATATATTGTTAAAGCAAAGGCCCTACAGATTAAAATGGTGGGTGTTGCATTTTTTTTTTCCACACAGTATTTGCGCAGCGATTTTTCAAACGCATTTTTTGTGGAAAAAATACACTTTTTTTTATTTTAATGCACTTAAATACACTATATTGCTCAAATTTTTGATGAAATAAAAAATATGATCTTAGGCCGAGTACATGGATACCAAACACGACATGCTTTAAAATTGCGCACAAACACGCAGTGGCGACAAACTACATACATTTTTAAAAGCCTTTAAAAGCCTTTACAGGTTACCACATTAGATTCACGGAGGAGGTCTACTGCTAAAATTACTGCCCTCGATCTGACCTTCGCGGTGATACCTCACATGCATGGTGCAATTGCTGTTTACATATGACGCCAGACCAACGCTTGTGTTCGCCTTTGCGCAAAAGAAGGGGGGGCAGGGGTGCTTTTTATTTTTTATTTTTTTAGTATTTTCTTTTTATTTAGCTTTTTTATTTTATTTTTAAAACTGTTCCTTCCATTTTTTTTTTCTTAGTTGTCATTTTTATTGTTATCGCAGGGAATGTAAATATCCCGTATGATAGCAATAGGCAGTGACAGGTACTCTTTTTTTGAAAATAAATTGGGGTCTATTAGACCCTAGATCTTTCCTCTGCCCTCAAAGCATCTGACCACACCAAGATCGGTGTGATAAAATGCTTTCCCAATTTCCCAATGGCGCGGTGGGTATGCCCACCATTAGAATACCTCCCTTCATCCACCCACTTCTAATGATGGGCATACATGCACCATTTATATATGCCGAAGCATGGGGGCATCCTCCCGCAAAAAAAGTTATGCCACGTACACATGGTCGGACTTTTTTCAATAGCATTCAGCAAAGCCAATTGGAATAAATAAATAGACACTTTTTTGTACCAGCGTCTAGCCTTACGGACAACTGGTCGTTGAGGTCCACCCCCCCCCATATTAAGGTTGTATTCGTGGATACAGAGGGGTTTCGTCACAACACCAGCCGCCGTACGAATTTGGACTGTCGTGTCTGCATGAAGGGAGGTAAGAACGAAAACATTCCTATTATCCCTCCACTTCACAGCGAGCAAGTTATTACACTTCAAGCAGGCTCTCTCCCCCAGCCTAAGACGGGAATCTACAAGCCGCTGGGGAAAGCCCCGGCGATTAGGTCGCACGGTGCCACATGCTCCAATCTGATGATCAAACAAGTGACTAAACAGTGGCACGCTCGTGTAATAATTGTCCACGTACAAGTGGTACCCCTTTCCGAATAAGGGTGACACCAAGTTCCACACTATCTTGCCAGCGCTCCCTATGTAATCTGGACAGTTCTCCGGCTCTACGTGACTATCTTTTCCCTCATAAACCGATAAAGCTCCACGTATAGCCTGTTGCCCTGTCACAGAGCTTGTAGAGCTTGACCCCGTATCTGGCACGCTTGCTGGGAAGGAACTGTTTGAAAGACAAGCGGCCAGAAAACTTAATCAGGGACTCGTCAACGCAGACAACTTGATTGGGCGTAAACAAGGCTGCAAAACATTGGTTGAAGTGGTTTATGAGGGGCCGAATTTTGTAGAGCCGATCAAATTCAGGGTCTCCACGAGGACGACAAAGTTCATTGTCACTGAAGTGCATGAACCGCAAAATCATCTCGTATCGTGCCCTGGACATGGAGGCAGAGAACACGGGCATATGGTGGTGCGGTGAGGTGGACCAATAAGACCTCAGAGTCGGGAATTTGTGTATGCCCATGTTGAGGGAAAGGCCCAGAAAGGTCTTAAATTCGGAAACCGTAATTGGTTTCCAATCTCTGGCAAGGGAAGGCACTTGGGGATTAGCGGCGATGTGTTGACCAGCGTATATATTACTTTGGTCCACAATAGATCTATAGAGATCTTCCGTGAAAAAACAGCGAATAAAAATCGGATGGCTTAAAATCAGCTGTTTCCACCTGAATACCGGGTTGGCCAGTGAATGGGGGAAGTACGGGTTCTGCAGAAGTGGTGGGCACCCAATCAGGATTGGCGAATTCTGCAGGAAGGACACTATGTGATCGACGGACCTGCCTTTGTCTTCTTCTTGGTGGCAGCGGGACACTACTTGTGCTTGCCACCTCGCCAGCTTGAACTGCACTTATGGGACTCGCCACGTCACCAAGTGTTACTGCAGTGCTGGTTTGACTACGTCCAGGGTGTACTAGGCCGCTGGTGCTTGCCAGTTCACCAGAAGGAATAGCGGCGCTAGTACTTCTCTGCTCCATACGAGAGACCTGCGGTTCCTGCACCTCAACAACATCAGAAGATCGGGATCGGGTACGCCTGACCTTAGCAGGGACCTCACCTTCGTCGCCAGAGCTATCTGTCATGGAGCCGCTGTCGTCTACTGGATCGTATTCTGAGCCTGATTGTGACAGATGAGTGACCTCCTCTTCACTATCTGACATACTCAGAAACAAGTAGGCCTGTTCACTAGTGTACTTGCGATTTGCCATTTTGGGCTCTAAATTTAGTAGTACACTAGTGAGATTCACAGGAAAAAAAGCTCCTAGGCTGCTGGCGAATGAATCAAAACGCTACCAAAAAAACTGTTAGCGATCGCAGGGATCAGGCCTGACTCTGCGAACGCTGCAGTTATGTGTGCTTAGTGTTTTGGAAGTGACAGTGATCGATCGATACTGCACTTGGGTGGGCTGGGCTGGGCTGGGCGGAGGGGGAAAACGCAGGTGCTAGCAGGTATCTGGGCTGATCCCGCTAACAATGCGTTTTTTGGAACCCTAAACTGCTGGGACGCTAGTATAGATCTGATCAGATCAGATATTGATCTGTTCAGATACTATACCACTAAGGGAGGTGTATGCTTTGCGCGTGGGTGTTTGCGGTACTGGCACTAACCTGGGGCGACGCAGACCTTATTTGACCCTAAAACCTAATTGATATCACCGCCGGGCGATCAGGGGGTTAAACCGATAGTTGGGTAATAAATGGCGGGTGCCCTGACAGTATAAAAAAACAAGCTAACTAACCAGCGTCACCCGTAACAGTTATACGGTGATCACTGGTGAAAGGGTTAACTAGGGGCAATCAGGGGGTTAAAACCTTTATTAGGTAATATATGGGGGTACCTGACACTATATAAAAACCTGACGGGGAACCTAAATAACTAAATAACTAACTGGCTAACCAGCGTCACCAGTGACACTTATACTGTGATCACTGGTGAAAGAGTTAACTCTAGGGGCAATCAAGGGGTTAAAACCTTTATTTAGGTTGTAATATGGGGGTACCTGACCTATAAACCTATTTATAATCCTATATAAACCTGGCGGTTAAAAAAAAAAACTGTGACATCACTTCCCCTTGCCTGTGTTTACAATTACACAGGAAGGGGAAGGAAGCGGACGAATCCCATTGTGGCCGTTACCTCGTCCCGCATCGCTTCTGAAGCCATCCCTTCCCCTTGCCTGTGTTTACAATTACACAGGAAGGGGAAGGAAGCGGACGAATCCCATTGGCCAGAGCGATCGGGAGGGGGTGGCCAGTACGTGCTTCTGTTTTAAAGGGGACCTGGGTCCTGCCCCAGAGGACATGTATCAATGCAAAAAAAAGTTTTAAAAATGGCCGTTTTTTCAGGAGCAGTGATTTTAATAATGCTTAAAGTGAAACAATAAAAGTGTAATATTCCTTTAAATTTCATACCTGGGGGGTGTGTATAGTATGCCTGTAAAGGGGGCGCATGTTTCCCGTGCTTAGAACGGTCCCTGCACAAAGTGTAATTGCTGCAGGAAAAAAAAGTTATTTAAAATCACTCGGGGCTATAATGAATTGTCGGCTCCCATAATACAGAGAACAGTCATTGAAAGTCAATGATTAAAAAAAAAAAATGACGTGGGGTTCCCCCCAAATATCCATACCTGATACTAACAGGCATACTATAGACACCCCCAGGTACGAAATTTAAAGGAATATTACACTTTTATTGTTTCACTTTAAGCATTATTAAAATCACTGCTCCCGAAAAACCGCCATTTTTAAAACTTTTTTTTGCATTGATACATGTCCCCTGGGGCAGGACCCAGGTCCCCAAACACTTTTTATGACAATAACTTGCATATAAGCCTTTAAAATTAGCACTTTAAATTTCGCCAATACTCGCCAATACTCTGCAATAATTTTTAATAGAAACAAATACATTTTTTTTTTACCGAATTTTCAGTATTTTTTGATTTATAGCACAAAAAATAAAAAACCCAGCGGTGATTAAATACCACCAAAAGAAAGCTCTATTCGTGTGAAAAAAGGGACACAAAATTAATTTGGGTACAGTGTTGCATGACTGAGTAATTGTCATTCAAAGTGTGAGAGAACCGAAAGCTGAAAATTGGTCTGGTTAGGAAGGGGGTTTAAGTGCCCAGTGGGTAAGTGGTTAAAGTGACTCACGGTTGCAACTGCCGGCACCCAGCTATTGAAAAAAAATAAAGAAAAAAACGACATGGGGTCCCCCCAAAATCCATACCAGACCCGTATCCAGGCACACCAGCCTGGCATGTCAGGAAATGAGTGAGCGCCCCCCCCCCCCTCCTCCTGAACCATACCAGGCCATTACCCCCCCCCCCCTTGTGACGTCATGGACCGGTGCAGACCCTTCAGGTCTGGTATGGACTAGGGGGGACCCCATGCCTTTTTTTTACTGGCAATGTTTTTCTTTTATTCAGCTGTCAGCGGGAAAGCCAATTAACAGCTGATGACTCATCAGTTGTTTTTTTTTTTTTGCATAAAAATTGTATTGAATGTTTTTGAAAACAGCACAATAAACACAAGAGAAAAATGCCACATACATTGTACAGTCATGTAAATGGAGAATGATATATCAGAAAAGACAAGTTATTAAAGCTATTAGCAATATCTGCAAATGGGTAAGAATAGGATCTCATGCCCTATGAGGGCATGAGACCCCACAGTGAGAGACACCCCAGCAACAATGGAATCCAATGACAAACTACCACCCCAACAACAAATCTCCCAGCAGCCAACACCAATAGACTCTCCAGCAGCCAGCAACAATAGACCATCCATCACACCCCAACACCTCTTGTCATTGCACACATTCAGTGCTGGAGGTGGTGGAACTGCGTTCCCACTGAAAAAAAGCCCTGGATGTATGAGTACTGCCAGCATTGCTTCAGATGTTGAAGGGGTGGGGGTCAGCCTGTCAGTGCTCAGACCATACGCCGCACACTGCATCAAATTGGTACAAAGACAAGTGTGTCTTGCCTATAGTCAAGCATGGTCATGGTCTTGGGCTGCATTAATGCTGCCGCCACTGGGAAGCTACAGTTCATTGAGGGAACCATGAACGCCATCATGTACTGTGACATACTGAAGCAGAGCATGATCCCCTCTGTCACGTACCTAATGGATGAGCCAAGAATGCAGATGGAGACCTCTCTTGCATCCCTGACTCACGCCCCCTGATAGAAAAGATAAGAGGCCCGGGAGTGCAAGGTAGCACGAGTGCCTGGCAGGATCAACAGCCAGAGGTGGATCAGGAGGTTTCCAGAGGAAGCTATAGCCTGATCAGCAGACTAGGCAGGAGACAGGAACTGGCTGGAACCAAGGATCACACACTGGAGCAGGTAAGTAGCTCTGAGTACAGATGTACAGGGAAGTCAGTCAGGCCGGGTCAAACACAGACGGTCAGTACAGGCACAGGTGCAGGAGACAGGAATGGAGTCACAGGACAAGCCGAGTTGGTAACAGGCAGGCACGGATGGATCAGAGGATAAGGCAGGTGCAGAGTTGTTAGGCAAGCCGGGGTCAGAGGCAGGCAGATAGCAGAGGAGGTTACAGGTCAAGCCGGGTATACACAAGATCAGGAATGCTGTAGATCAGGCAGCAACATTTGGAAGAAGCAGCTGTGTTTAAATAACCAGCCTGTTGTCGGTAACCGCGCGCGCTCCCGTGCGCGCACGCATAGGCGCCCGCAATCGCGCACTGACAGGTGAGGAACTACTATTCCTAGCCAGCCTTTCCTGACACCCTCCTTTTGGAGACTGGGCCTTAGGGCAGTATTCCAACAGGATAATGACCCCAAATGTGACACCTCCAAGACAACCACTGCCTACCACGACCACTGACGTTAAAGAAGCTGAGGGTAAAGTTGATGGACTGGCCAAGCATGTCTCCAGACCTAAACCCTATTCAGGGGGCATCCTTAAACGGAAGGTGGAGGAGCGCAAGGTCTCTAACATCCACCAGCTCTGTGATGTCGCCATGCCCAAAAGGGTTAAGGCAGTGCTGGAAAATAATGGTGACCACACAAAATATTGACACTTTGGGCCCAATTTGGACATTTTCACTTAGGGGTGTACTCACTTTTGTTGCCAGCTGTTTAGACATTAATGGCTGTGTGTTATTTTGAGGGGACAGCAAATTTATAATGTTATACAAGCTGTACACTCACTACTACACTCACCACTACTATTACATTGTAGAAAAGTGTAATTTCTTCAGTGTTGTCACATGGAAAGATACAATAAAATATTTACAAAAATGTGAGGGGTGTACTCACTTTTGTGGGATATATATATATATATATATATATATATATATACCGTATTTATCGGCATATAACACGGACCGGCGTATAACACGCACCTCAAGTTTAGGAGGGCATTTTAAGGAAAAAAAGTTTTGGGAGGGAAGTTTAGGGAAAAAAAAACGTACATTTAAGCGTCATTTGCAGCTTGCCCAGCGTCATTTGCAGCTTGCCCAGCGTAATTTGCAGCTTGCCCAGTGTCATTGGAGCTTGCCCAGTGTCATTGCAGCTTGCCCAGTGTCATTGTAGCTTGCCCAGTGTCATTGTAGCTTGCCAGCATAATTTGCAGCCTTGCCCGCGTTTAAATTTCCCGCCGCCGAGACAGACCGTACGTGCGCCGCCGAAAAAGACTGAAGTGCTGCCGAAAAAGACCGAAGCGCCGCCGGAAAAGACCGAGCCAACTGTTCGGCTCCGCTAGCGGTCCCGCCTCCCTGCTGTTTCCGGAGCGAGCGCAGGGAGGCGGGACTACGAGCGGAGCCGAACAGTCGGCTCGGTCTTTTCCGGCGGCGCTTCGGTTTTTTCGGCGGCGATTCTGTCTTTTTCGGCGGCGCTCGCTATTTTTCTATTTTTGTCACTTTTTTGGGAGGGTATCGGCGTATAACACGCACCCATGACTTTCCCCCGATTTTAAGAGGGAAAAGTGCGTGTTATACGCCAATAAATACGGTATACATATATATATATATATATATATATATATATATATATATACAGCCAGCTAAACCATCACATGTTGATGCAGCTAAATTTGGCCTAGGCATTGAGGATTCACAGGCCACCAGATCATGAAAGAGTTAGTCATCAAGCAGTTGCTGACGCGTACTGCTTTTTTATAAAATTAACCAAAAATATACACAACAATATACACAGTGCGGAAAGTATTGCATGTTTGGTTTTTAAAGCACTATGTAACATAAACAATTGCCATTATACTTTAATTAAAACACTAAAATATCCACGCTCAGACTAACTGGAAAATACTAGAGCCGCTAGCACATTTGCTGGTCACAAAAAAAAATCAATATGAAAACATGTACAGTGCAAAACCAAGTCCTTTTCCCCTAAGAGAGTTTGACAGCTAAATATGGTAAACAAAAACTAAAGTATTATAGATAGTATATAGCACATATAGAGTCTTTAGATCATTAAGAGAGATTGCAGCTTAGCACCAATAACGAAGCACAGAGCGGACATCTTTTCGGTTGGAAACTCTCTCTAGGCATTTTCAACGCTATTTTTAATTGGAATTCATGTGAGTGGCTTTTTTACCTTTATTAAATGTTGTTATGAAACATATCGCGTTATGAGGAGGCTTTTGTACCGCAATTGTGGTACAGAGAGGCAGAACAGGGATCTGCCTGTGTAAACAAGGCGGAACCCCATTCTGACAGGGGACAATACTGAGATCTGCTGCTACTAGTGATCAGGAACAGCGATCTCTGTGTTGTCCCAGTAAACTCATCTTCCACACAGTTAGAACACACCCAAGGAACACAGTAAACCCCTTGATCGCCCCCTAGTGTTAACCCCTTCCCTGACAGTGTAATTTATACATTGATCGGTGCATTTTTTTTAGCACTGAGCACTGTAATAATGTCACTGGTGCCCAAAAAGTGTCATAGGGTCAGATTTGGCAGCCGCAATGTTGCAGATCCTCGCCATTACCAGTAAACATAATAATAATAAAAAAGTCCCTAAATCTATCCCCTATTTTGTAGACGCTATAACTTTTGCTCAAACCAATCAATATACGCTTTTTGCAATTTTTTTACCAAAAATATGTAGAAGAATACATATTGGCCTAAACGGATAAATACATTTGTTGTTGTTTTTTTTTTGTTTTTTTTTTGGATATGTATTATAGCAGAAAGTAAAAAAAAATATATATATATATATTTTTATTCAAATTGTCGGTCTTTTTTTGTTTATAGCACAAAAAATAAAAAACGCAGAAGTGATCAAATAACACCAAAAGAAAGCTATATTTGTGGGGAAAAAAAAGGACATGTTTGGGTACAACGTTGCACGACCGCGCAATTGTCAGTTAAAGTGACGCAGTGCCGTATCGCAAATTACCTGGTCGACTCGTTAAGGGGGTGAATCCTGAAGTGGTTAAAGATCAAAAGACTCTATATGTGCTATATGCTATCTATGATACTTTAGTTTTGTGTTAAGCTGTCACCTCTCTCAAGGGAAAATTACTTCATTTTGCATTGTGCATCTTTGTTGAAAAGCACTGCATTTTATGTTTTACATTAACCACTTCCATACCAGGCACTTTTGTCCCTTCCTGCCCAAGCCAATTTTTAGCTTTCAGTGCTGTCGCACTTAAAAATGACAATTGCGTGGTGCTACACTGTAACTAAACACATTTTTTATCATTTTGTTCCCACAAATAGAGCTTTCTTTTGGTGGTATTTGATCACTGCTGGCATTTTATTTTTTTTATTTTTTTAAGACCGAAAAAAAAAAGTCTTTCTTTGTTTCTGTTATAAAATTATGAGATGGCACCAATGAGTTGGCACTGATGAGGTGGCACTGATGGGCACTGATGATGGGCACTGATAGGTGGCACTAATAGGTGACACTGGTATGTAGCACAGATGGGCATTGATAGGCGGCACTGATGGGCACTGACAGGCGGCACTGATGAGCACTGATAGGCGGCACTGATGGGTACTTATGGGTGGCACTGATGGGTGGCACGGGTGGGCCCTGAAAGGTGAGCACTGATGGGCATGGATGGGCACTGATAAGTGGCACTGATGGACACTGATGGGTCGTACTCATGGACACTGATAGATGGCACTGCTGGGCAACACTGATCAGGAGATTTGACTGGCACTGACTGGCACTATGTGTGGACACTGATTGACATTATTTGGGCACTTACTGGCATCCCTGGTGGTCTAGGGTGGCATCCCTGGTGATCCATCTATTGTGGTGGTCCTGGTGGTGCGCGCGCAACGGCTGTTATCCTGATGGACGTCATATGACGCCCAGTCAGGATAACTGAACCACCGCCCAGCCGTTATTCTGCTATAGGTCGGGCGGGAAGTGGTTAAATAACTTTTTTTCATCCTTTGTTGCATCTCAATTTTTTTTTGTACAGTAACAGAACATTTTTCCCAAATAACAGCAAGCATCTGAAGAAGGATCTTCATGGATGGATCCCAGGGTTTAATTATAATGGACATTATTTTTGAAATAACATAACAATGTTTAAGATTATATGATATTTTAGTGACTGGGCTTCTGTGTACTTTAAGTACACTGATTAATATAGGTTTCTAGGCTTTAAAAGAAAATGCTCACACTATAATTTTTAAAATCCCTCCAACCAAGCAGGAATAAAAGAGAGTCTACTGAATCCATTATAAAAACAATGATTGTAATATTTCAATTAAAAGCTTCTGTGCTGTTGCTTAGGAGCACCTGAAATTAATATTCAAACCGTGTCAAGCCTCTCAGAGATAATAACTGTACAAAATGTTCCAAGATAACCAAAAATCAATGGCCTTTAATTGCTGTGCTTTTATTAAAACAGGGAAAACAACACACCCTATTCACTGGATCAAAGCAACATACAGAGAGAACAAGAAAAACTGAATTTCATGTTATTTTGGACAAGACTAGAACGTGATTCAGGGTTAAATGGGTGAATGAAAAAAAGCTCATAGTGGCATAAATTATTATTAACCACTTGACATCCGCGATATGGCCGAATGACAACCACAGCGCGGATCTCAATTCCCGGGAGGCCGTCATATAAGCAGTCTATAGGGCGCGCGCAGAGCGTGCGGTGATCACAGAGTCACTGAGACTCGGGTGATGAGCGATCCGAGTAAGGGGCGGGTCCCGGCCCCCTACCAAGTGATCAGCCGATCAAAACAAAAGCTTGGTGATTTTTTTTTTCTCCTCACGCTGACAGCGGAGGAGAAAAAAAAAAAAGCCGGGGAGTTCAGGCACCTGGTAGTTCCGAGCTAAAGGTGTTAGTAAAATCTTAAAGGGACATCGGTCCCGAAAAGTCAGAGGCAATTATGCCTCATAAGGGCCACCTGTTAATGCCCATAAGTGCCACTTGTTAATGCCCATAAGTGCCACATGTCAATGCCCATAAGTGCCACCTGTCAATGCCCACAAGTGCCACCTATCAGTGCCCAACAGTACCACCTATCAATGCCCACCAGTGCTGCCAATCAGTGCCACCTAAAAGTGCTGCCCATCATTGCCACCCATCAGTGCCCATCACTGCCACCTATCGGTGCCCATCACTGCCGCCTCCTCAGCGTACATCAATGACGGACAAAAATTACCCATTTTACATTTTTATAACAACATTTAAAAAAAGCAGAGGTGATCAAATACCACCAAAAGAAAGCTGTATTTGGGGGAAAAAAATGATAAAAATTTCATTTGGGTACAGTGTTGTATGACCGTGCAATTGTCATTCAAAGTGCGACAGCACTAAAAGCTGAAAATTTGTCTGGATAGGAGGGGGTTTAAGTGCCCAGTAAGCAAGTGGTTAAATTTGAAAAAAAACAAAAAAAAAACGATGGAACTAATATACATTTTAAATGTGGTTTTCTTTTTAGAAATAAAGGTATGAAACATGCAGGTTAGCAAATTCTCATTGACTTCAATTGAGCAATATCCAGTACATGACAGTTCAGAGGTTGCCGTTGACTTGCTTTGCATTGTGTTACATTTCTTTGAATGCGATATGCCCTGTGGAGGTGCATTTAAACTGCAGGAAAAGAAAGACAACTTTAGCCCTTTTCTTTTCAAATGCTGTGTTTTCCATTTCAACGCAGACGCTGTTTGATAAGAATGCTGATCAACATGAATCCTTACTCTGTCAAATACACTATATTGTTAAACGTATTGGGACACCTGCCTTTGCACTCACATGAACTTAGTCCATAGTGTTCAGTATTGAGCTGGTCCACCCTTTGCAGCTATAACAGCTTCAGCTCTTCTGGGAAGGCTGTCCACAAGGTTTAGGAGTGTGTCTATAGTAATGTTTGACCGTTCTTCTAAAAGCGCATTTGTGAGGTTGTGGCTCACAGTCTCCACTTTAATTCATTCCAAAGGTATTCTATCGGGTTGAGGTCAGAACTCAGGCTGGTTTTGTTTGGGCTTACCGTTACCTCACCTACTGGCTTCTCCGTCTCAGAGGTCCCATTGGAAAATGGCCCAAGAAATGTTAATTCCGACACTTAGTCCTTTTTTAACTTATTTATTTAGAATTAACATAAAGCCTTTCAATAGATGGGAGGGGATTAAGGGGGAGTTCAGGCCCCTGGTAGTTCCGAGCTAAAGGTGTTAGTAAAATCCAGAGGACAAACAGCTCCACAGACTGGATTCAGCAATCACCGGATAGGCCCCTCTCACTTGACCTAGCAGCCGGTGACATGCAATTGACTTGTCAATTGAATTGAAGTGAAGTGAAAACCAGTGCAACCCAGCTGAACTGGCACAGAAACCAGAACTTTTAGAATAATTAGCCTGAGCCCAACTACAGCTTCAGACAACTAAATTTACAAAAACAATAGCGTCTACTCATTAGGAGCAGGGCGATACATAAGAATTGGTGCTTCAGTGGTAAAGTTACGTCACCAAGATGGTAGATATACAAAGACATTTGGATTCCACTGAGACTCGGATTTCCTAGCACTTGATAAAGTTAGTGTTTGGGCAAATCAGGCAAGTCGCCAGACTGTAAATGCAGTTAATCTGAGAAATTATTTTATATTGATCCTTGAACAAATCTTTATACAAACTCTAATTAATTATTGAAAAGGGCCTGAATTGAGAAAGCTGCGCCTAAAAAAAAGGCAGACAGAGTGCAAAGGATTAGTAGCGAATGTTGTCTATGACCTCGCTGCAGCTGATCTTTTCCCTTTTGCTGACTTGTTCTGTACTGTCTCTCTTCGGAAATTCCCACAATCCTTGTTGGTGATTTTAACAACCCTGCTAATACAAACACTCCTGCTACTTCTTAACCTTTTTAAGCCGCGTACACACGATCAGAATTTCTGATGGGAAATGTTCGATGTGAGCTTGTTGTCAGAAAGTCCGCCTGTGTGTATGCTCCATGGAACATTTGCTGTCGGAATTTCTGCACACAAATGTTTGAGAGCAGGTTCTCAAATTTTCCGACAACAAAACTTGTTGTCGGAAAGTCCGATCGTGTGTTCACAAATGCTCTGATTTAAGCAGAAGGAGCCACACTGGTTATTGAACTTCCTTTTTCTTGGCTCGTCGTACGTGTTATACGTTACCGCATTCTTGACGTTCGGAATTTCCCACATTTGTGTGACCGTGTGTATGCAAGACAAGTTTGAGCCAGCATCCTTCGGGAAAAAAATCCACGGGTTTGTTCTCAGAAAATCCGATCGTGTGTACGAGGCATACATCTAACCTCTTCATTTGACTTGAAATAAAGGATTTCTCCAGAGCCTCTCCCATCCCCTGGAACTAGTTACCTCCACCTGTCCGGCTATCCCCTACTTTTGCGATCCCTGAGAACTCATCTCTTCAGGAAAGCCTATTGCGTCTCCAACTAATATTTTACCACTTCCATCAGCTCATTCCCTACAGTTACAACCTTTTGTACCACCTGCCTCACCCTATTAGATTGTAAGCTCTTCTGAGCAGGGTCCTCTTAATCCTCTTGTATTTTATTGTATTATAAGTGTATTGTCTTCCTTTTTATATTGTAAATCGCTGCATAAACTGTTGGCGCTATATAAATCCTGTATAATAATAATAATACTGTCACTGTGTGGAGCGGGCCATCTTTGTAGAGGGTTTTGCCTCTCAATTTTAGAGATGCCTCCCTGATGACTGGTGAACTCATGGGGAAAATATCAAGAAAACAGAGAGTTTTAGAACGCACACGTTCACAGAATGGATAAAGCAGTAGCAAGGAGATCCTTGCACCTCAAGTTTCCAGCTTCTTCTTCAGCAAGCAAAACGGTGAACAGCACAGTTGTGACATCACCAAATCTCGCTCAGAAATTAGCAGTCAGAGGCAGTAGTACCATAAATGATCTCATACTGTAGCTATACAGCTTGCATGTTTGTGTGCATGAGAATCTCTGGGACTGAAAGACAGGACATTTTGCTCATTATTTCTTCATATTGCTTAAAGGGGTTGTAAAGATAAAAATGTTTTAACCTATTACCACTCTCTGTTACATACTGATTTCTAATAAGTTAATGATTTCCTCCAAACATATTTTATTACCTGTTAAATTGGTATGTAATAATCGCCCTCCTGCTATCCTCCAGTGATTCTTTTCTCTACCTCAGGGTTTGCGGTGTGCGTGCATTAAATCAACGCCACGGCAACCACGGAACTACATTTCCCATTGTGCTTAGCGTCACCACGCATGTGCAGTGCCCTTTTTGTATATTTAATTTAATGAGAACGAGCGACGTTCTCGTTCACACGTGTAGACACACCCACTAACCACCAGCCCCTGTGTCTCTGTGAATACTTAGAGAGCGTCTGCACGCAGGGCTGTAGTCTTAGGGAGGGGGGGCGAGCACGATCACTCACCACCAGGCAAAACGGCTCGACTGACGGTGACAAGCTCCATGAAAACCAACAGGAAGTGAGGATTTCAAACAAGGATTAGTGACATTTAGAAGCAAAATGGAAGGAACAGGTAAGTGAACTAGCACTGCATTAGCATAACCACTTCCCGCCCGGTCATTAGCAGATTGACGTCCGGGAAGTGGTTCTGTTATCCTGACTGGGCGTCATATGACGTCCTTCAGGATAACATTCCACTGTGCGCCCGTGGGGGCACGCATCGCGGCGATCGGTAGAGCGGTGTGTCAGTCTGACACACCGCTCCACTGATCTCGGTAAAGAGCCCCCAGTGGAGCCTCTATACCACGTGATCAGCCGTGTCCAATCATGGCTGATCACGATGTAAACAGGAAAAGCCGCTGATCGGCTTTTGCTCACTTGCATCTGACAGACGCGAGTAGATCGGCGGATCTCCTGACAGGGGGGTCTGCGCTGATTGTTTATGAGCGCAGCCCCCCCTCGGATGCCCAAACTAGACCACCAGGGAAGCCCCCAGGACCACCAGGGAAGTGGGCAACATGTGGATGGCCAGGTATGTACCCCATTGCAATCCACATGTGCAAATGATGCCCAATCTGTGCCAGTCAGTGCCCACAAATGGGCACTGACTGGCACCACCATGTACCTAAATAAAATCAGTGATACCCAGCAATGCCACCCATCAGTGTCATCAGTGCCACCGATCAGTGTCCAGCAGTGCCACCTATCAGTGCCCATCCATGCCCATCAGTGCCCATCCATGCCACCTATCAGTGCCACCCATAATTACCCATCAGTGCCACCCATAAGTACCCATCAGTGCTGCATGCCAGTGCCACCTATCAGTGCCCATTAGTACCACCTATCAGTGCCCATCAGTGCCGCCTATCAGTGCCCATCATCAGTGTCCGTCAGTGCCACCTCATCAGTACCACCTTATTGGTGCCACCTCATCAGTACCACCTCATTGGTGCCACCTTATCGGTGCCCATCAGTGCCGCCATTATCAGTGTCCATCAGTGCAGCCATATCAGTGCCCGTCACTGAAGAATAAAACATACTTATTTACAAAAAAAATAACAGAAACAAAGAAAAAATATATTTTTTTTTCAAAATTTTCAGTTTTTTTTTATTTGTTGTGCAAAAAAAAAAAATTGCAGAGGTGATCAAATACCACCAAAAGAAAGCTCAATTTGTTGGAACAAAATGATAAAAAAATTGTTTGGGTACAGTGTTGTATGACCGTGCAATTGTCATTCAAATTGCGACAGCGCTGAAAGCTGAAAATTGGCCTGGGCAGCAAGGTGTCTAAGTGCCTGGTATTGAAGTGGTTAAAGGAAGCTATTTAGCAAATAAAAAATGTACCTTTACAACCCCTTTAATACGTCCCTGCAGTATGTTGTTATAAGTAGCATTGCTGAAATCATATTGCTGTGCCTAATACTATGACAGAGAGAGGAGTGTACTCTGAATGCTATTATGAAAGCGCAATTTTAATTAAAAAGGGATTTTTGCTAAAATGTGTGTTTAAAAAAGTATAATTGCAGGTGTATATCTCCCTTCATTTCCACATTATGGTTCACAAAATATAAACAATAGGCAGCAATAAAAACTTAGGATTTACTACAAATGAAATTGTATCAGTGTGCCAACAATCCCACTGTAAGCTATAATAGCATGCAAATTATATAATAGACAATAAAATTGCTATTTATGCCCAGTTCTGCACTTTGAAGTGAATGAAAAATTACAGGTTTTAGTTGCCAAAGGCCAATATCAAATTGTGCAAGTAAATATATAAGAATAGGAAATATACCTGTGCAGCATATTAAATATGCAAATTGCAGTTGCAGAATCTTGTTCATTTTGATGTCTAAATACTGTTAAACATTTTTAAAGTGTGATTTTACTAAAGGTTTGTAGTCAAAGCAATGTAGACCCAAGAAATGTTTTGAGAGTTTCCAGGCAAGCACAATTTATTTGCATAATCTGATGCCATGTATGCACAAAGAAAATTTATATTTTGGAATCCAAGATGCAGTTTTTAAATGATTAATTAATTTATTAAGGGGGGAAAAAAAGCTGTTTAACCGATTCCCGACCGCCTAACGCAGATATACTGCGGCAAAATGGCACGGGCAGGCAAAATCACGTACCTGTACGTGATCCTTTAAATGCCTGCCCGTGGGGCGCGCTCGCGACTCGGTCGGGAGCTCTGTGACCCCTAGCCGCGGGACCAGCGGACCCGATCGCCGCTGGTGTCCCGCGATCGGGTCACGGAGCTGAAGAAAGGGGAGAGGTTTGCTTCCTACTCTGCCTGTCATTGATTGGCTGTTCTCGGTCATCGGGAAAGCCGATCAATGACGTCAGCCCCGCCCCCTAATGTAAAAAAAACACACACGTCACAGCCCATAACCCCTCCCCCTAGTGGTTAACTCTTTCACTACAACTGTCATTTATACAGGAATCAATGCATTTAAATAGCATTGATTGCTGTATAAATGACAATGGTCCCAAAAATGTGTAAAAAATGTCCGATGTGTCCGCCATAATGTCGCAGTCACAATAAAAATCGCTGATCGCCGCCATTACTAGTAAAAAAAAAATATTAATAAAAATGCTATAAAACTATCCCCTATGTTGTAAACACTATAACTTTTGCGCAAACCAATCAATAATCGCCATTTCACGATTTTTTTTACCAAAAATATGTAGAAGAATACGTATCGGCCTAAACTGAGGAAAAAATTTTTTTTTTATATATTTTTTGGGGATATTTATTATAGCAAAAAGCAAAAAATATTGCATTGTTTTCAAAAATAATAATAATAATCACATTTTTTGGAAAGCTGAGTTAAATTCCACTTGCTACACACAGGTCTGATTACTGCCAGACCTGTTGAATCAAAAAATCACTTAAATAGAAGCTGTCTGACAAAATGACGCACACTAAAAGATCTCAAAAAGCAACACATCATCTAAAGAACTTCAAGAACAGATGAGAAACAAAGTAATTGACATGTATCAGTCTGGTAAGGTTTACAAAGCCATTTCTAAGGCTTTGGGACTCCAGTGAACCACAGTGAGAGCCATTATCCACAAATGAAGAAAACTTGGAGCAGTAGTGTACCTTACCATGAGTGGCCGGCTCACACTGACAACTCACCCAGGAGGTCATAAAAGAACCCACAACAATATCTAAAGAACTGCAGGCCTCACTTTCCTCAGGTGAGATCAGTGTTCATGATTCAACAATAAGAAAGAGACTGGGCAAAAATTGAATCCATGGGAGAGTTCCAAAGCCAAAGCCACTGCTGACCAACAAGAACACAAAGGCTCATCTCACATTTACCAAAAAACATCTTGATTATCCCCAAGACTTTTAGGCAAATATTCTGTGGACTGATAAGACAAAAATGTAACTTTTTGGAAGGTGTGCATCCCGTTACATATGGCATAAAACGAATACAGCATTTCATAACAAGAACATCATACCAACAGTCAGACACGGTGGTGGTAGCGTGATGGTCTGGGGGCTGCTTTACAGCATCAGGACCTGGATGACCTACCATAATTGATGGAACCATGAATTCTGAGCTATACCAGAAAATCCTACAGGAGAATGTCCGGCCATCAGTTTGTGACCTCAAGCTCAAGTGCACTTGGATGTAGCAGGACAATGATCCAAAATACAACAGCAAGTCCACTTCGAAATGGTTCAAACAAAGCAAAATTTAGTTTTTTGGAGTGGCCTAGTCAAAGCCCAGACTTAAATCCAATTGAGAGGCTGTATCATGACCTTATACAGGCCGTTCATGCTGGAAAACCCTCCAATGGGGCTGAATTAAAACAATTCTGCAAAGAAGAGTGAGGCAAAATTGCTCCACAGCAATGTGAAAGACTCATTGCCAGTTATCGCAAACACTTGATTACAGTTGTTGCTGCCAAGGGTGGCTCAACCAGTTATTAGGTTTAGGAGGCAGTTACTCTTTCACATAAAGCCAGGCAGGTTTGGACAGCTTTTTTGCCTTAGTAAATTAAACCATCATTTAAAAACTGCATTTTGTATTTACTCGGGTTATCTTTGTGTAATAATACAATTTGTTTGATGATTTGAGTCATTTAAGTGTGACAAATATGCAGGGCTGGTGCTACCACTAGGGTGCACTGCTGCCTAGGGTGCACGGCCGATGGTTTACCTACTCTCCGTCTCCAACCGGTCTCCGCGCTATGTAGGTTTTTTGTTCGATGGTGACTGTATGCAGGGGATGCCTCTATCTGCAGCATGTAACTAACTCAGGCGTCCACAAGTAAGTAGTATCAGAGGTGTGGTGCAGCACCGGAGAACTGCGTCTCGACAAAACAGAAGCACACAGCCCCTGTGCGCCGCCTCTATGATCAGTGACCTGTCTCTCCCTCTCTCTGAGTCTCTGCCTCTGCCCCTGCCCATACATGATTCCTATACCGAGTTATGTGACCCCCTGATCCCACCCCCTGATGTGTCACCACAATTCATAGAGGCTGTTCTCCCTCCCGGCCTTCCCTGTACATCGGCAGCATGTGTTATAGCCTAATCGGTTTGGAGTAGTGGACGCTCTGGGGCTGGTGACAAATGGAGACACAAAGGCAGGGTTTTTTCCCGGCACTGGCGAGTGAAGAACACTGACATTGTTTTGGGAATCAGGTAGGTCGGTGTAATGGTCAGGTAGGTCAGTGTAGGTGTCAGTGCAGTGGCCAGGTAAGTCAGTGTAGTGGCCAGGTAGGCCAGTGTAGTGGCCAGGTAGGCCAGTGTAGTAGACGGGTAGGTCAGTGTAGTGGCCATGTAGGTCAGTGTAGTGGCCAGGTAGGCCAGTGTTGTGGCCAGGTAGGCCAGTGTAGTAGACAGGTAGGTCAGTGTAGTGACCAGGTAGGTCAGTGTAGTAGACAGGTAGGTCAGTGTAGTGGCCATGTAGGCCAGTGTACTAGACAGGTAGGTCAGTGTAGTGGCCAGGTAGGCCAGTGTAGTAGACGGTAGGTCATTGTAGTGGCCAGGTAGGTCAGTGCAGGGTCAGGTAGGTCAGTGTAGGGGTCAGTGCAATGGTCAGGGTAGGTTACATGGGCAGGGAAAAGGGGGTGAAGTCAGGGGGTGGAGCCAGTGGGGGCAGCAAAATTAGGTTTCGCCTAGGGTGTCAAAAATCCTTGCACCAGCCCTGCAAATATGCAAAAACATACAAAGTCAGAGGCAGATGGAGTGTCCTAAAGAACGATTTTAGGGAGCTAAATTGAGGAAAAAAACCTCCAAGGTGGTATTATCAGGAACACTACCGATACCTCGAGCCACCCCAGAAAGGCAGAGGGAGATCAGGGAAGTAAACAAGTGCCTGAGGAGCTGGTGTAGTAAGGAGAAGTTAGGGTTCCTGGAGAACTGGGCCGACGTCTCAGTCGGTCACCAGTTCTATAGAAGGGACAGACTGCACCTAAATGAGCAGGGTGCAGACCTGATAGTAGTGAAGATGGCCGAAAAGTTAGAGGGGCTTATAAACTAGACGATGGGGGGAGGGTCCAGAGGTAGAGATAGTCAGCGTGGAACATATTCCAGAGGGTAGTATTGGGGGCATTAGTGGTAGGTTGACTAAAGCACATAAACCCAAAGTAAGTATAGTAACAAGTCTTATTTGCAATCTCGGAACACCAAATAAGAGGACAGTATGCGACCAGTCTAAACTATGTGGCATGTTCACCAATGCCAGGAGTCTGGCGGACAAGATGGGTGAACTAGAGATACTGTTGAGTGAGGAGGATTTAGATTTTGTGGGAATGTCAGAGACTTGATTCAACAACTCTCATGATTGGCTAGTAACCATTCAAGGGTATTCCCTTTATCGCAAGGATATAGAGGGTAAAAAAGGGGGAGGGATATACCTATATATCAAGAAAAATGTGAGAGATGACATCAATAAGGAAGCTAGGGAGGAGGTGGAATCCTTATGGGTAGAGCTCCAAAGGGATAAAGCTAAGGGGAAAATAATACTGGGTGTATGCTATAGGCCCCCTAACCTGAGGGAAGAGGGGGAGACAGACCTCCTATCACAATTTGGATTAGCAGCATGGATGGAAAGTGTTATCATAATGGGGGATTTGAATTATCCAGACATAGATTGGGCAGAGGGAACCACGCATTCGTCTAAGGCTCGCCAGTTCCTAAATGTCCTGCAGGACAATTGCATAGGTCAGGTGGTAGACGAACCAACT
Source organism: Lithobates sylvaticus (assembly GCA_028564925.1). Lineage (NCBI taxonomy): Eukaryota > Metazoa > Chordata > Amphibia > Anura > Ranidae > Lithobates > Lithobates sylvaticus. The sequence continues at coordinate 65,904,333 of CM053027.1, forward strand.
AGAAACCAGGCATTACTAGATCTACTGATTACCAACAATACAGACCCGATCACTGATGTGGAAATACAGGGCAATTGAGGAAACAGCGATCACAGGTCAATTGGCTTCAGTATAAATCACACAAATAGGAAACACAAGGGGAACACAAAGACACTGAGTTTCAAAAGAGCCAACTTCACTAAACTCTGAACCTTGCTAGAAGATATACATTGGGATAAAATCTTAGAAACAAAGAACACAGAGGAGAGATGGGTATAGCAAACAAAAGTCTGGATGACTTAACTCTAAAGCCCCATACACACGGTCGGACTTTTTCATGGATTCTGTCCGATCGGACAATGTTGTCGAAAAATCAGACCGTGTGTATGCACCATCGGACAGTGTTCGTCGGTTTGTCCGACGGACAAAGTCTTATCTCCTGCTGGAAAGATTTGCCGTCAACACGGTCCGATCACACCAAGTCCGATCGTGTGTATCGAATTCCTGACGGACAAAGTGCCACGCATGCTCAGATCACATTACAAGACCAAAGCTATTGGCTACTAGCCTCTACGTAGTCCCGTCGTAGGCAACAAACGTCACCACGTTCAGAATGATCGGATTTTTCGACAACTTTGTCCGACCGTGTGTACGCAACACCAACATCGGACAAAGTACGACGGACATGATCCGACGGACCTGGTCCTCGGATTGTCCGACCGTGTGTATGGGGCTTAATGTAAAAATGCATATAAAACCAAAGGAGAAGGATTTAAAAAAATACAAGGCTGAAGGATCATCATCAGCATTCAGACTTTACAAAGAATGCAACAAGATATGTAAGGGTGCAATTAGGGCGGCTAAGATAGAAAATGAAAGACACATAGTGGAGGAGAGCAAAAAAAAATATATAAGCAGGAAAAAAGGGAGGACAGGCCATATTGGCCCCATAAAGAATAAGGAAGGACATCTGGTTACAAAGGATAGGGAGATGGCGAAGGTATTGAATTTATTTAGTCTTCATGAGGGAATCGGGGGGGCTTCAGTAACCAAAACTACAGAGTTTGTCCTCATGACATATCACAGGAAGCACCCTCATGGCTAACAGAGGACAGAATTAGAAATAGACTTGGGAAACTTAGCATTAATAAATCTCCGGGACAAGATGGCTTGCACCCGAGGGTACTTGGGGAACTCAGTCAAGTAATTGCCAGACCATTGTTCCTAATTTTTACTGACAGCTAACTGACTGGAATGGTACCAGCTGATGGGAGAAAACCCAATGTAGCACCAATATTTAAAAAAAGGGCCAAAATACATACAGAGCAGTTAGCCTAACATCAATAGTAGTCTTGCCAAACCAATCTATTAACCTTCTCTGAGGAGGTGAGCTGCCATCTAGATAAAAGAAGGGCCGTAGACATGGTGTATCTGGATTTTGCAAAAGCATTTGACACAGTTACCCATAAACGTTGAACTGTAAAAAGTAAGGTCCATTAGCATGAAACATAGGGTGAGTACATGGATTGAAAACTGGCTACAAGGGCGAGTTCAGAGGGTGATGATAAATGGGGAATACTCAGAATGATCAGGGGTGGGAAGTGGGGTCCTCCAGGGTTCTGTGCTGGGACCAATCCTGTTTAATTTGTTCATAAACGACCTGGAGGATGGGGTAAACAGCTCATTCTCTGTATTTGCAGATGACACTAAGCTGAGCAGGGCAATAACTTCTCCACAGGATGTTGAAACTAAGGATGAGCCGAACAACCCGGTTCACACCAGAACAGGCAAAAAATTTGGACAAACACACAAACACTGTTAAAGTCTATGGGACACGAACATGAGAAATCAAAAGTGCTAATTTTAAAGGCTTATATGTTAAGTTATTGCCATAAAAAGTGTTTGGGGACCCGGGTCCTGCCCCAGGGGACATGTATCAATGCAAAAACAAGTTTTAAAAATGGCAGTTTTTTCGGGAGCAGTGATTTTATGAATGCTTTAAGTGAAACAATAAAAATTAAATATTCCTTTAAATATCGTGCCTGTGGGGTGTTTATAGTATACCTGTAAAATGGCACAGTTTTCCCGTGTTTAGAACAGTACCACAGCAAAATGACATTTCTAAAGGAAAAAAAAGTAATTTAAAACTGATCGTGGCAATGACCCCTCTGATGCCACGCAACATCAGAGGAAGGCGGGGTCGCCTGTTAACATCACCGAGTGGCCCCGCCCTCAGCTATATAACAGCGGTCATCGAGAAAAAGCGACACTTGGCAGGAGCCTCCCATGGAGCTGTTGCGGCTTTATTTTTCTTCTTTAGGCTCGTCGGGCGGTGTGAGATGGATGTAGATCGCGGGACATTTTTATTTTATTATTTTTTAATAAAGGACCTGGGGGTCCCCTTGTTAAAAGGGGCTTCCAGATTCCGATAAGCCCCTGCCGGCGGGCAAGGGTTGTGGGGATGAGGACCATGTTGAGGGCATGTGGCCTGGTACAGTTCAGGAGGGGGTGTGCTCTCTCGTCCCCCTTTTTTCCTGTGGCCTGCCAGGTTGCATGCTCTGATAATGGTCTGGTTTATTTTGGGGGACCCCTATGCCATTTCTTTTTATTTTGGCTCACAGTTCCCCTTAATATCCATACCAAACCGGAAGGGCCTAGTATGGATTTTGGGGGACCCCCACGCAATTTATTTTTTATTTTGTTGGTTCGGGGTTCCTCTAATATTCATACCAGACCTAAAGGGCCTAGTAATGGACTGGGGGGGAACCCATGCTGTTTTTTTAATGGGTTTTATCTATATTGCAGAGACCCGACAATTCATTACAGCCGGGATCAGTTTTAAATGACTTTTTTTTCCTTTAGAAATGTAATTTTGCTGTGGTATTGTTCTAAACATGGGAAAACTGCACCACTTTACAGGCATACTATGGACACCCCCCAGGCATGATATTTAAAAGAATATTTCATTTTTATTGTTTCACTTAACCATTATTAAAATCACTGCTCCCGAAAAACAACCGTTTTTAAAACTTTTTTTGCATTGATACCCGGGTCCCCAAACACTTTTTATGACAATAACTTGCATAAAAGCCTTTAAAATTAGCACTTTTGGTTTTTCATGTTAGTGTCCCATTGAACGGGGTTCCGCGGCTTTCGAATTTGCCACAAACACCGCATAATGCTGTCCAGTTCTAGGCACCAGCCCTCACATTATGTTCGCCGAAGGTCCGAACAACCAAAGTTCAGCTATGCTCGGGCCGAACCGTTCGCTCATCCCTAGTTGAAACCTTGCAAGAAGATCTGAACAAATTAATGGGATGGACAACTACATGGCAAATGAGGTTTAATGTAGAAAAAAATAAAATATTGCATTTGGGTGGCAAAAATATGAATAAAATTTACTCACTAGGGGGTGAACCTCTGGGGGAATCAAGGATGGAAAAGGACCTGGGGTCCTAGTAGATGAAAGGCTCAGAAATTGCATGCAATGCCAAGCTTCTGCTAACAAAGCAAACAGAATATTGGCATGCATTAAAAGGGGGATTAACTTCAGGGATAAAGCAATAAAACTACAAGACTTTGGTCCAGCATCACCTGGAGTATGCTGTCCAGTTCTGGGCACCAGCCCTCAGGAAGGATGTACTGGAAATAGAGCCAGTACAAAGAAGGGCAACAAAGCTAATAAAGGGTCTGGAGAATATTAGTTAAGAGGAAAAGTTACGAGCACTGAACCTATTCTCTTCTCTTACAAATACCATACTGGTGACCCCACAATAGGGATAAAACTTTTTTGCGGAAGGGAGTTTAATAAGACACGTGGCCACTCACTAAAATTAGAAGAAAAGAGGTTTAAACTTTAAACTGTGTAGAGGGTTCTTTACTGTAAGAGCGGCAAGGATGTGGAATTCCCTTCCACAGGCGGTGGTTTCCGTGGGGGTGGTATCGATAGTTTCAAAAAATGATTAGATCACCTGAACGACGCAACATACAGGGATGTAAAATGCAATACTGACATATAATCACACACGTAGGTTAGATTTGATGGACTTGTTTCTTTTTTCAACCTCACCTATTATGTAACTATGTAACTATGTAACCTGTGGGTGTGGATTCTTGCCATACACTGTGAGACAGCTGATTGGAGAAAAGGCACCCCTCCTTCCACATAGGCAGAGACGTGAAGAGCTGTGCTGTGACAAGACTAGCTCTCTGCTAATCTATTTATAGCACCCACCCTGACACTAATTTTAGGCTGGTTTTATCACAGTTGACAGAGAACTTGTCAGAAGTTATCATGCTGATAACAGAAGAACGGAGCAGTAGAAAGCCACGTGACTTAGGGCTTTGAAGAGAGATAAGAAAACACTGCAGATATATGTGCCCAGCTCAAATTTCATGAATAGGGTTTACATCCACTTTAACTTTTTGGATCTCCATTTTATTGAAAAATACATATATTTCACAGATATGTAACCAATTATTAGTGAATCTCAAGCTTTTCAAACAGATAAACTTGGATTGAGCTGGAAAATGTCAAGCAGCTCCAAGCTTCAGTAGCCTAGGTGTTCATAGCCAGGGGAGCGAGTGAGAAATACAAATAAATTCAGGAACTTCCACCCAAGTGTCTAGCTGTGAAAAATAAACCCTTTAAACAGAGCTTTACTGTGTAGAACATGCCGGAGCAGCACAATAAATCATTTTCAGATAGCACTGTAAAGTTCACAGAGGTCCAGATCAAATTAATCCTGGCAAAGCAATTTAATTAAACCCATCAGCATCTTTTAAAATAAGATAATGGGTAGTATGAAAGCCACAATTTTCATTGTTTTAGGAATTGTATTCTAGCTGCTAACTATAAATAAAAACAATGGAGGTGAGCTGGCAAGCCCTGTACACATTAATTCATTTAGGAATATAAATAGAAATTTGTATGGAAACACTCATGTATGTATATAACTAGAATTAAAATACTTTGTAAAGCAATCAATGACAAAATAAAATGGATTCAGAATATGGAGTTTTAAATACATTGTCATCCAGACTAGATAACTACTACAAAAATGGTCTCCATGGTTTATCTTTCAAATATAAACTCTCAATATTAATAAAAAGGAGGGGATTCTGGCGCTCTGAATAATGTGATGCCTTTATAAATGATGTAATGGTGGCTTTAATAGCACATCGTAGTCAGTCAGTATATTGTAAAAAAGGAGGCAGCCATCCTCAGAGGGTGACCGTTACCTCTGTCAGCAAGAAAGGAGTATAAGAGAAGGGGGGGGGGGGCACCAACTGAGATAGTCCTACTGTTAATAGAGCGTTAGTGTAGTATATACACTTACAGGTTCACAGGGTGAAGATGCTTGTCAGGGATATAGGTGTCCTGGGGTATGCTGATGCTGCCCTGCGGGCTCTGGTAACGTTCCCTCAGCCGTAGGGGTGTTGAATCGGGTCGCAGGCTTCTCTGCGGTGTTCACTTGACAGAAAGCTCCATGCTGACCAGTCTGGAACGCGGAAGCGGGCCTGTGCATTTCCTACTTTATGCTTGGATGCTCGCCCTGCCGTGGTGACGTCACTTCCGCTTCCGCGTTCCAGACTGGTTAGGGTGGAGCTTCCTGTCAAGTGGACACCGCAGAGAAGCCTGTGACCCGATTCAACACCCCTACGGCCGAGGGAACGTTACCAGAGCCCACAGAGCAGCATCAGCATACCCCAGGATACCTCTATCCCTTTTCACCCTGTGAACCTGTAATGCCGCATACACACGAGCAGACTTTTCAACGGACTAGGTCCGACGGTCTTCCCGACGAACTTTCGGTGGAGTTTTGACAGACTTTCTAAACGAACGGACTTTGCCAAACACAAGCACACCAAAGTCCAACGGATTCGAACGTGATGACGTACGACCGGATTATAATATGGAAGTTCATAGCCAGTAGCCAATAGCTGCCCTAGCATTCAGTATTTGTCCGTCGGACTAGCACACAGACGAGCAGATTTTTCGACCGGACTCGAGTCCGTCGGAAAGATTTGAAACATGTTTTAAATCTAAAGTCCGTCAGATTTTTGGACAGCAAAGGTCCGATGGAGCACACACACGATCGAATTGTCCGACGGATTCATTCAGACCTAGTCCGTTGAAAAGTCTGGTCGTGTGTATGTGGCATAAGTGTATATACTACACTAAAATTCTATTAACAGTAATGTCACGTACACACGGTCAGAATTTCCGATGGAAACAGTCCGATGGGAGCTTTTCATTGGATTTTCCGACTGTGTGTATGCCCATCTGTCTTTTTCTGTCGGAATTTCCGACGGACTTTGGATTGAGGACCTGTTCTTAATTTTTCTGACGGAAAACCTTTCTATCGGATTTTCCGATCGTGTGTATGCAATTGCGAGACACAAAATTCCGACGCATGCTAGGAAACAATTTGACGCATGCTCGGAAGCATTAAACTTCCCTTTTATTGTGCCGTCGAACGCGTTGTATACCGCGGTGTTATTGACCATTGGAATTTGGTGTGACCGTGTGTAGGCAAGACAGTTCGAGCAAAACTCTGTCGGAATTCCGACGGTAAAACCATCAGAGCTTTTTCCGACGAGAATTCCGACCGTGTTTACGCAGCATAAGACTATCTCAGTTGGCACCCCCTCTTAAATATAAACTCACACAAGGGATGAGCAACATAATTCATTTCTCTTCAGCTTGATGAAAGGAACTCTCTTCCATGACCCCTCCATCTCCTAATAGGGATTGTCCTCAAAGGGATGGACGTTCCCATTGTTGGTTAGTGCTGGTGCCTAAAGATGATGTCAACCCCCCACCCCTGTCCATCATTTGATAATGTTTAGGCCTAGTGATTGGCTGGGAGGCCTGAGCACTTCATCATGGAAGGAGGTTAACTGCTTACTTGTCCCTATAAACTCTGTCTATGGCATAGAGGGGGTCAGCAGAGAATCATTGGAAGAGGAGAGGGTGGCTTTGCACTGTGATTTTTCCAAAGTGAAAAAGTATTACTTTTTTTTTTTTTTTTAACCAAAGATTTTTATTGGATTTTGCAGTTTACATGTGATATCAGAAACAAAATATAAATAACATGTAGTTACAAGATATAACAGGTAATATATGCAAGTTAATCCCAATAATAACAACGAAAAACTACCGATATAACCATATATAATGGCCTCAAGGGAGGCATAACCTGTCACCCCCTGAGGGTACAATGTGAGCAGGCTAAGATCAGGTGCAATACAAAGGCAGCTGCCCAGAGACCTTACTGAGGGTCTTGGGAGGTATTTCAACAGCATAAGGAATTGTGTAACTAATAGGTACTATGTGGTCATGTAAACATAGATTACAAACTTAGTGAACTGTGATGGGTAGTCAGGATAGTGTAGTACACATGTCACCCTAAAGCAACAGAGGTGTATTATATTGGTAGTCTGGAACTCGTTGATTAAACCAATGCTACTTCAGGGGGTCAGCATTTCTCCCACTAGATGGACACATAGTTATCAACATTTCATTAGAGATCATAAATGTGAAGAGGCGTAATTGGAAGTTCTCCAGCTCTCCCAATATTTGTGGAAAACTGGAGCTCTTCCATCTTTGTATGCCAAGAGCTTCTCCATTGTGTATTGGTTATTGACACGAGAAATTACTACTAATATATTGGGTGGTGATGTAGAGCGCCATTCTTTCGCTAGCGCTATGCGGGCTGCAAATAGGATATGTGCCACTAATTTTCTCGTTACAGGGTGGTATCGTTCAATACCAAGGCTAAGTAGTGCTAGAGCCGGGTCAAGCGCAACATTAACAAGGGTAATATTCTGAATTATAGAAGAAACTTCTTTCCAGAAGTGAGTTATTATTCCACAGCTCCAGAGGGTATGTAGTAAATTACCATGACTTTGACAATTCCTCCAGCAAAGTGGTGTTATGTTTGAATCCATTTTGTGGAGTCGTGCGGGTGTAAGGTACCATCTATGAACTATTTTTTGTGCGTTATCCCAATGATCAATACATGCTGAGGATTTATTGTTGATTTTAATTGCTAATTGCCATTGGGCTAGTGTAAAGACCTCCTGTAGTTCTTGCTCCCATTTAGTCATGCTATATAGTTTAGAGTTTAGATACATTGGCTGAAGTAGTTTGTAGAATAGGGAGATCCCTTTCTTCTTAACTGATGTTTTGTAAGTAAAAAGTCCCAAAGTATTTGGGGGATTTCTATCGGCTTAGTGGCTTTGGATGAGGAGTAATGCTTAATCTGGTACAGTTGAAAATTGTCAAGTGGAGTTTGAGTTTGTATGGGAGACATAGGGAAGTGAATGCCCCTCTGTTTCCAATCACATACGGAGATATTAGGTATAAGGTATTGGTAAGAGGCCAGTGGTGTCTGGATTTTTCTGATGGGAGTGTCAGTGAAGGTTTGCCTCGTGAGAGATGACCATGCAGCAATAGTAGCTTGAACTGTTTGGTATTCAGGCATCTCAGGTTTGTGATGAATACTGGCTGCTATAGCAAGGGCAGGGAGGTCGTGCCCCGGAGTGATGGCGCACTCCAAGTTCGACCATCTATTATCAGATTGGCATGAGAACCAGTATCTCATTTGGTCTAGTAGCGCTGCACGATAGTAAGATTGAGCATTGGGTAGACCTACTCCCCCCAGATGTTTAGGTTTGTATAAATGAGATAAGGCTATGCGCGGTTTTTTCCCCGATCATATAAACGAATTAAGAAGTCTAGACAGTTGGGTAAAGAACGCTTGGGGGATCAGGATAGGTAGGGTTCTGAAGTGATATAATAGTTTAGGTAATATTTGCATTTGGTATGCAGCAATCCTCCCGATCCAGGTAAGCTGGAGTTTAGCAATGTGTTTCATTTCCTCTGCCACTTTAAGTAGTAGGGGGGGAAAGTTATGGGCATATATATTCGCCGAGGAGGAGGATAGCTGTACCCCAAGATATGTAATGGAAGGTGAGTTCCAGTTGCAGGGAAATATTTGTTTCAGTCTTATCTGGGTCAACGGTGGGATTTTCTGTGTTAGTGCGCAGCATTTGCTTGTGTTGATTTTGTAATAGGATATTAATCCAAAGTCTTGTAAGATATTACGCACAGCTGTGATAGAGGTTTCTGGTTCAGTGATAGTTAGAATGATATCGTCAGCGAATAAACCTATTTTATGGGTTTCTTTATTAATTTTAATCCCATGTATACCTTCAGACGAACGGATACTTTCTGCAAGAGGTTCTATGACTAGAGAGAATAATATTGGCGACAGTGGACACCCTTGACGCGTACCATTTGACAGTGGGAATTTGTCAGAGAGAAGACTCGAGTTGTAGACTCTAGCTGAGGGGTGAGAGTAGAGGGACATTATGGCGGAGTGGATGGGTCCCGTTATTCTAAATTAAATTAGGGTTTTCGATAGGTATGTCCAGTTAACCCTATCAAATGCCTTTTCGGCGTCTAAGGCTAGAAATGCACAGGGGGTCTTGGTAAGTTCTGTTAAGCGTAGTAAGTTAAGCATCCTTCTTGTACTATCTGGTGCCTGTCTGCCTTTGACGAAGCCCACTTGATCTAGTCCTATAAGAGTGGGGGTGACTAGCATTAGTCTATTGGCCAGTACTTTAGCAAAAATTTTGAGATCGGTGTTTAATAGTGATATTGGCCTAAAATTTTGAGGGTGAGAAGGGTCCTTACCTGGCTTGGGAATCGTGACTATAATCGCTTGTAGCATTTCTTCGGGGGATGAGCCTGAGGAAATAGCTATATTAAAAACATCTACTAGTTTAGGTGCAAGGAAGGAAGGCTTTTGTCACGTACCTGGTGGTGCGAGCCCGAGATTGCAGGGAGAGGCCTCCCTTGCGTCTCCCACTCCTGGTCCCCTGGTGTGGGAACAGGAGAGCCAGGAGTGAGGAGGGGCACGGGTGCCTGGCAGGATCAACAGACCGGCGGGAAGGAAACAGGTTAGCTGAGCAGGCGGGATCTCTGGGAAGCAGGCTCACAGGTAAACTGGATGGCAAGCTGGCAGGATCACAGGAAGCAGGCTCACAGGTAAACTGGATAGCAGAGCTGGCAGGATCACAGGAAGCAGGCTCACAGGTAAACTGGATAGCAGAGCTGGCAGGATCACAGGAAGCAGGCTCACAGGTAAACTGGATGGCAAGCTGGCAGGATCACAGGAAGCAGGCTCACAGGTAAACTGGATAGCAGAGCTGGCAGGATCACAGGAAGCAGGCTCACAGGTAAACTGGATAGCAGAGCTGGCAGGATCACAGGAAGCAGGCTCACAGGTAAACTGGATAGCAGAGCTGGCAGGATCACAGGAAGCAGGTAAACTGGATAGCGGAGCTGGCAGGATCACAGGAAGCAGGCTCACAGGTAAACTGGATAGCAGAGCTGGCAGGATCACAGGAAGCAGGTAAACTGGATAGCGGAGCTGGCAGGATCACAGGAAGCAGGCTCACAGGTAAACTGGATAGCAGAGCTGGCAGGATCACAGGAAGCAGGCTCACAGGTAAACTGGATAGCAGAGCTGGCAGGATCACAGGAAGCAGGCTCACAGGTAAACTGGATAGCAGCGCTGGCAGGATCACTGGAAGGCTCACAGGTAACTGGATAGCAGAGCTGACAGGAACCGGACAACGGCTTGACAAGCAGGTTCACAGGTAAGCTTGGATAGCAGGGCTGACAGGAACCGGACAACGGCTTGACAAGCAGGTTCACAGGTAAGCTTGGATAGCAGAGCTGACAGGAACTGGACAATGGCTTGACAAGCAGGTTCACAGGTAAGCTTGGATAGCAGAGCTGACAGGAACCGGACAACGGCTTGACAAGCAGGTTCACAGGTAAGCTTGGATAGCAGAGCTGACAGGAACTGGACAATGGCTTGACAAGCAGGTTCACAGGTAAGCTTGGATAGCAGAGCTGACAGGAACTGGACAATGGCTTGGCACGCAGGTTCACAGGTAAGCTTGTATAGCAGAGCTGACAGGAACTGAACACAGGAAACGGAACCACAGACTGGACTGGAACCAACAGGTGAACAGGCTCGTTACAGAGGGTCAGACTGCAGACTGGACAAAGGCTAACAAGGAACCAAAGTTCATCAAGAAGTCAGGTAATGGATCTGAACCAGGGCAAGGTACAATGGGTCAGGCAGGAGGATGGTCACTGGAAGCCGGGGTCGGGTACAGGCAGAAAGCAGGATAGTCTTTATGGCAAGCCGGGTCAAAGGAACAGGTATAACAGGATCAGGTTTCTCTTTACTACACCACAACGCTGTAGAGCAGACAGCAAAGACCGTCTGCTCAAGTCAGGCTTAAATAGGCCGGCTGGTGCTAACTAGGGCGCGCGCCCGTCTCCCTGTGCGCGGTTGTGCACGTGCCCGCGCCCGGGCGCGCATGCGCAATGGAATCTGAGGGCCAGGACGGCCCGGGTTTAGATTTCTGGCAGGATCTTCATGACATTGCCCCCCTCCTAGGGGCAACCTCCGGGTGCCCCTCTGGGCAAATCTCTCAGGATGAGCTCTTTTGAAGGCTTGAACTAGACTCTTAGCATGGATGTTACACTCGGGCTCCCAGGAATTCTCTTCAGGACCATATCCTTTCCATTTGATTAAGAACTGATTCTGATTTCTCCTTCTTCTAACATTTAGTATGGCCTCTACCTCATATTCTTCCTCGCCATCTACCAAGACTGGGTCTGGGGGTACCGTCCTTCTGTTGGAAAAGGGGTTGGAAGTGGAGGGTTTTAACAGGGAAACATGAAAGACTGGATGGACCTTGAGGGAATCAGGAAGTTCCAACTCATAGGCTACTTCATTAATCTTTCGTTTGACTGGAAAGGGACCTAAGAACTTAGGGCCCAGTTTCTTTGAGGGACAAGCCAACTTCAGATTCAAGGTGGAGAGCCACACTGTGTCACCCGGTGCCAGTATCAATTCTCCACGCCTCTTTCGGTCAAAGACTGTTTTGTTATGTTCCTGGGTCCGGGCCATGGTATCCTGCAGGAGTTGGTTATTGGAAGCAAAGAAGTCAATCTTCTCCTGGACTGCGGGCACAGTACATTCAGGAAGAGAATTGGGCAGGAATGAAGGGTGAAAGCCATAGTTGGCGAAGAAAGGTGTCTGTTGGGTGGCCGAGTGGATAGCATTGTTATATGCAAACTCGGCAACTGGTAACAGGGAGATCCAATCGTCTTGGGAGAAGGAAGAAAAGCATCGAAGATATTGTTCCAGGGTCTGATTGGTTCTTTCGGTCTGCCCATTGGTTTGAGGGTGATAAGCGGAAGAAAACGATAGCTCAATGTTGAGGGCCTTGCAGAGTGATTTCCAGAACCGAGAGGTGAATTGTACCCCTCGGTCGGACACTATGTTGGCTGGTACCCCATGGAGTCTGATGATTTCTCGGATGAACACTTGTGCGGTTTCTGAGGCAGAAGGGGTGCCCTTCATGGGAACAAAGTGTGCCATTTTTGACAGACGATCAACTATCACGAAGATCGTAGTGTGGTCCTCTGCTGGGGGCAGTTCCACAATGAAATCTATGGACAGCATCTTCCAGGGGCGATCTGGGACTGGTAATGGCTTGAGTAAGCCCCAGGCTTTGGTTCTGTGACTTTTGCTCCGAATACACACAGTGCATGTTTCCACAAATTTCCTGCAGTCTTCCCTTAGCTGGGGCCACCAGAAGGTACGTTGTACCAATTCAGTGGTCTTGGTGACACCAAAGTGTCCAGCAAGCTTGTGATCATGGCACAATTCCAGGACGGTTACCCGCAGACCCTCGGGAATGAAAATCTTATCCCCATGCCACAATAGCCCATCCTTGGCCTGCAACCCAGGACCGGGAGTGGATATGAGGCCACTGGAAGCCCGCCTGAGCTGGGACCGTAGGTCTTCCTGTAGCAGGAGAAAGTTTCCAGGGGCAAGGATAGTGTCTGGAGGGGAACCATCCTGGGATTTGTGATACATACGAGACAGAGCGTCCGGCTTCGCATTTTTGGAACCTGGACGATATGTCACGTGAAAAGTAAAACGAGAGAAAAATAAGGCCCAACGGGCCTGTCTAGGTTTTAACCTCTTGGCAGTTTTTAAGTACTCTAGATTCTTGTGATCTGTGAAGATCAGGATTGGGTGAGTAGCCCCTTCTAGCAGGTAACGCCATTCCTCGAGGGCGGTCTTTATGGCCAGTAATTCCCGATCCCCCACATCGTAGTTCTTTTCGGCTGGGGACAATTTCCGTGAGAAAAATGCCACGGGGTGTAGCAGGGCTTTGATGCCCTGTCTCTGGGACAGGATGGCCCCTACAGCTATCTCTGAGGCATCCACTTCGAGAACAAAGGGCAGAGAAGGATCTGGGTGCTTCAGGATAGGAGCTGAGGTAAAGAGCCCCTTGAGGGCCTCGAAGGCCCTTTGGGCCTCAGGGGACCAATGAAAACGGGTACCTTGTTTGGTGAGTTGAGTAATGGGTGCCACTATGGCCGAGAATCCCTTGATGAATTTGCGATAAAAATTGGCGAAGCCAATGAATCGCTGGATCCCCTTTTTATCTGCAGGAACTGGCCAGTCCAGGATGGCTGAGATTTTCTGGGGGTCCATCCGGATGCCTCTACTGGAGATGATCAAACCTAGGAAGGGTATGCTTTCCACCTCAAAGAGACATTTTTCTGCCTTGGCATAGAGGCCATGTTGCCGAAGACGGCCCAACACACTTTTAACATGTCCACGATGCAGCTCTAGGGAGGAAGAGAAAATTAGTATGTCATCAAGATATACAACAGCAAAAACATCAAGGAAGTCCCGAAGCACATCATTTATGAAGGACTGGAAGGTAGCGGGGGCGTTACAGAGTCCAAACGGCATCACCAGGTACTCGAAGTGCCCAAATCGAGACCGAAATGCCGTCTTCCATTCGTCCCCATCCTTTATACGTATTAAATTGTATGCCCCTCTGAGGTCCAGTTTAGAAAAGATGGAGGCCGTGCCAAGCCTCTGAAACAGTTCAGGTACCAGGGGAAGCGGGTAGCGATTTTTGACTGTGACCTCGTTTAGGGCACGGTAGTCCACACAGGGTCTGAGAGAATGGTCCTTCTTCTCTACAAAAAATATTCCTGCACCTGCAGGAGACGTAGACGGGCGGATAAAGCCTTTTTTCAGGTTATCATCAATATAGTCCTTTAGTTTTCCCTGCTCCACCTCTGTTAATGGAAAGACCCTACCGAAAGGAATCTTGGCCCCGGGAAGGAGTTCAATGGGACAGTCATAGGGCCTATGGGGTGGCAGCACATCTGCCCTTTGTTTACTAAACACATCCAGGTATGCATGGTAGACTTCAGGGATGGACTGGCGTAGACCTGCCTCGTTTTCGAGGCAGAGCAGAGCAGAGGGGCCTGCGGGGGCCAAGGAGCCGCAGGACCTTTGGCAGTAGGGAGAAGAAAAGGCCACTTCTCCTGTGGACCAGTTGATGACCGGGTTGTGTGCTTGCAGCCAGGGGATCCCTAGAATGACTGGAAACAAGGGGGAAGAAATTATGTCCAAACATAACAGTTCTTGATGTGACTCTGAGATCACTGTGTGCAGTGGGGCAGTCTCCTGAGTCACTGGGCCAGATTTGATGGTAGATCCATCTGCCAGGTGGACAGACAGGCCCTGTTTTCTCAGACGGAGAGGAATCCGATGCCGGGCAGCCAAAGCAGAGTCCATAAAGCAACTACAGGCACCAGAGTCAATGATTGCTGTGGTTTGTAGGGTCCTTCCTGAGAACTGGAAGGAGACAGAAAGGGCAAGATGAGATGAAACCCCGGTCACAGGATCCACATAACTGGAGAGAATAGTGGGGAACTTACGGAGTTTAGCCGGGCAGTTCCGGACATAATGACCAGGCTCTCCACAATACAGGCACAGATTGTTGCTGCGGCGTCTCTGGCGTTCTGCTGGGGTGAGAGAAGGCCGCAGGAGTCCAAGTTGCATAGGTTCTGATGATGAAGAGGCATGAGTAGGTTTAACAGGGGGAGCAGAGCGGAAGTGACTTGGACCCCTGGGGAGCATCCAGGTAGGTTTTGGGGACCCCAAGGTTCGTTCGGCCCTACGCTCCCGTAGGCGCCGGTCAATTTGGATGCTTAGGTCTATGAGGGAATTCAGGGTCTGGGGTACCCCCACTCTAGCGAGCTCGTCTTTGAGTGCGTCTGAGAGGCCCATGCGGAATTGGTGACGGAGGGCAGCATCGTTCCAGTCGGTGTCGGCACCCCAACGCCTGAACTCAGCCACATAGTCCTCTGCTGGTCTTCGACCCTGTTGGAGAGAGCGTAAGGCGGCCTCCGCAGTGGTTGAGAGTTGGGGGTCCTCATAAAGCTGCGCCATGGCATCAAAAAAGGTGGAGAGACTGGCCAATGCTGCATCCTTTTGTTCCACGAGACGGTGGGCCCAGATTTGGGGATCCCCAGTCAGTAGGGCTACCACAAAACCCACCTTGGTGGTCTCTAAAGAGAAGGTCCTGGGTTGCAGGGCAAAATGGAGTTCACAAGAGTTACGGAAAGTTCTGAAGCTACCACGGGCACCCGTAAATTTCTCTGGAGTAGGTACCTTGGGCTCAGGTGGTAGCATCACTATAGTCTGGGTAGGTGCAGGCCCCGTTGGGGGTATTGCTGGGTGAGGAGTTCCTTGGGTACTGGATGGACCAGACAGGGCCAGTACCCGTTCCTCCAGCCGGGTGTAACCCTGCTGGAGGTTCTTCACCGCTTCGGTCAGACCTGCCAGGTGTTGGCATAGCCCCTCCATGGCGGGGGCTCCCTGCTCGGGCTCAGACATGGCTGTCTGCTACTGTCACGTACCTGGTGGTGCGAGCCCGAGATTGCAGGGAGAGGCCTCCCTTGCGTCTCCCACTCCTGGTCCCCTGGTGTGGGAACAGGAGAGCCAGGAGTGAGGAGGGGCACGGGTGCCTGGCAGGATCAACAGACCGGCGGGAAGGAAACAGGTTAGCTGAGCAGGCGGGATCTCTGGGAAGCAGGCTCACAGGTAAACTGGATGGCAAGCTGGCAGGATCACAGGAAGCAGGCTCACAGGTAAACTGGATAGCAGAGCTGGCAGGATCACAGGAAGCAGGCTCACAGGTAAACTGGATAGCAGAGCTGGCAGGATCACAGGAAGCAGGCTCACAGGTAAACTGGATGGCAAGCTGGCAGGATCACAGGAAGCAGGCTCACAGGTAAACTGGATAGCAGAGCTGGCAGGATCACAGGAAGCAGGCTCACAGGTAAACTGGATAGCAGAGCTGGCAGGATCACAGGAAGCAGGCTCACAGGTAAACTGGATAGCAGAGCTGGCAGGATCACAGGAAGCAGGTAAACTGGATAGCGGAGCTGGCAGGATCACAGGAAGCAGGCTCACAGGTAAACTGGATAGCAGAGCTGGCAGGATCACAGGAAGCAGGTAAACTGGATAGCGGAGCTGGCAGGATCACAGGAAGCAGGCTCACAGGTAAACTGGATAGCAGAGCTGGCAGGATCACAGGAAGCAGGCTCACAGGTAAACTGGATAGCAGAGCTGGCAGGATCACAGGAAGCAGGCTCACAGGTAAACTGGATAGCAGCGCTGGCAGGATCACTGGAAGGCTCACAGGTAACTGGATAGCAGAGCTGACAGGAACCGGACAACGGCTTGACAAGCAGGTTCACAGGCAAGCTTGGATAGCAGGGCTGACAGGAACCGGACAACGGCTTGACAAGCAGGTTCACAGGTAAGCTTGGATAGCAGAGCTGACAGGAACCGGACAACGGCTTGACAAGCAGGTTCACAGGTAAGCTTGGATAGCAGAGCTGACAGGAACTGGACAATGGCTTGACAAGCAGGTTCACAGGTAAGCTTGGATAGCAGAGCTGACAGGAACTGGACAATGGCTTGACACGCAGGTTCACAGGTAAGCTTGGATAGCAGAGCTGACAGGAACTGGACAATGGCTTGACAAGCAGGTTCACAGGTAAGCTTGGATAGCAGAGCTGACAGGAACTGGACAATGGCTTGGCACGCAGGTTCACAGGTAAGCTTGTATAGCAGAGCTGACAGGAACTGAACACAGGAAACGGAACCACAGACTGGACTGGAACCAACAGGTGAACAGGCTCGTTACAGAGGGTCAGACTGCAGACTGGACAAAGGCTAACAAGGAACCAAAGTTCATCAAGAAGTCAGGTAATGGATCTGAACCAGGGCAAGGTACAATGGGTCAGGCAGGAGGATGGTCACTGGAAGCCGGGGTCGGGTACAGGCAGAAAGCAGGATAGTCTTTATGGCAAGCCGGGTCAAAGGAACAGGTATAACAGGATCAGGTTTCTCTTTACTACACCACAACGCTGTAGAGCAGACAGCAAAGACCGTCTGCTCAAGTCAGGCTTAAATAGGCCGGCTGGTGCTAACTAGGGCGCGCGCCCGTCTCCCTGTGCGCGGTTGTGCACGTGCCCGCGCCCGGGGCGCGCATGCGCATGCGCAATGGAATCTGAGGGCCAGGACGGCCCGGGTTTAGATTTCTGGCAGGATCTTCATGACAGCTTTATAGTATTCGGCTGAAAAGCCATCAGCTCCGGGGGATTTGTGCATGGGGAGGGATTTAATTACTGCGGTCACTTCATCGCAGGTGATAGGGGAATTTAGGTGATGCAGTGTAGTTGTGTCTATAGAGGGTAGATGCACTTTACGGAGGAAATTGTCAATTTCCTCCTCTGAGGGCTGGTGAGTAGAGGGGTCTCTCTTAAGATTATAAAGGGAGTCATAATAGTCTCTAAAGGTGTTAGCGATGTCCTTAGGGTTGTAGAATACGGTATTGGTACTATGATGTTGTATTTGGGTGAGATTAGCCCTAGCTTGTCTCTTCTTTAATTGGGAGGCAAGAATTTTTCCAGCTCTGTTATTTTGCGAGTAGAAGGACAGTTTCATTCTTTTAAAGAATATGTCTTGGTCTCTTTTGAACTCTTGTCGTAAGTCTTCACGACATTGAGTGAGCTGCTGGAGGATGCTAGGGGAGGTAGTAGAGGGGTTCTTATGCTGTGCTTCAAGTTCAGCAATGGATTTGTGGAGTTGTGTCATGCGTAGTGATTTTTTTTTGCGTTCTCTGGAGGCCAGTTGGATAAGAGCTCCTCTAGTATAGGCTTTGTGGGCACACCACGTCATAGTGGGGGAGCAGTCTGTGTCATTATTGAAGTGAAAGAATTCTTTTATTTTTCCTTCAATCTCATCTTTGAGTTGGGGATGAGACAGGAGGAACGTGTTGTTGCGCCAAAGGGGTCTGCAGTGCGCTTTATTGGTATCAAGAAGTTCAATTGTTATTGGAGCATGGTCTGACCATACAATATTGTGAATATCAGTTTTTACCACATTTTGAAGGGTATGGATATCAGTGAGAAAAAAGTCAATCCTGGAGTAACTATTATGTACAGCAGAATAATAGTAATAGTCCCTCTCGGTGGCCCTGGAACAGCGCCAGGGGTCAAATAGACGTTCTTCATGACACAGAGGGCCTAAACAAGGCCTTTGTGTCAGGGTCACCGACGAGGAGTCCAGATTCACATTCATAATAGTATTGAAGTCACCACAAATTATCAGGTTACCTTTCTGGATAGACTTAGCTTTAGTTATTACTTTACGTATAAACTTCAAAGGTTTGACATTAGGAGCATAGAGATTTACTAACGTGTAGGTAGTCCTGTTGATGTCAGCAACCAAGATGATGTATCGGCCATGTGGATCTATATACTCCTGTAATAAGGAAAAGGTTACAGAATCTCTAACAGCAATCATTACACCGTTTTTTTTTGGATCATCATGTGCATGAAAAACATTAGGGAATTTTCTGTGAGTACATTTAGGTGGATTTTTCCTGGCAAAATGTGTCTCTTGTACACATACAATGTCGCAGTTCTTTTCTAAGGCGGATTTCCAAAGCACCCTCCGTTTGTAGGGGCTGTTGAGGCCTCTCACATTATGCGATAAAATTGTAATGTTCATAGGTAAGTTGCAGGAAAGCAATGTGCTGCCATCTAGTGGAGAAGGTGAGGAGTACATCGAGGGATGTAATGCCATCATACATGTGTGCAAAGAAGTAGGTAATTGCGTGTACTAACAGCAGTACAAAAACAAACTTAAAAGAAAACCAAAAGAAACTAGAACAAGACCTTTGACGGTCAGATGGAGAGCAAGATAAGGGGTTCATCTTGCAAATGTGATCTGGGGGGAAGTAAGTGTTGGGAAACAGCCGAACAGCGGTAGCATATTTGAGCTACAACTTGCATTGGTGAGCATAGTGAAGGCTCTGGGGATAAGTAGAGATTTCTTGGAGAAAGAGAAGTGCGGTCAGAATGTCATTGTTGTCATATACTCATCTGTTCCTTCTGTCTTGGCGGTGGTAGTTGCACCGGTCCTGGGTAGGGTCAGGGTCTGCAGCTTCAGCATCCGCAGGGAGAAGTCGCCATTTCCGCAGGAGCTCCAAACCTTTTTCTAAAGAAGAGATGACATGAGGTTGATTATTCCAGTCAAGCAGTAGTTTGGCAGGGAAGCCCCATTTATACAGGATTTTGTGGTTACGCAGGATCTTGGTGATGGGGACCAGATTATGCCTGGCCGACAGCGTGGCTTGAGATAAATCAGCGTACAATGCAATGCCAGCATACGGATCAGGGAGGGAAGGTTGTTGTCTGGAGTAGCGCATGAGCTGGTCTTTCACATGGTAAAAGTGGATTCTTGCGATGACATCTCTGGGGACTTGTTCTGAGAGGAAAGAGGGTTTGGGCAATCTGTGTGCTCTGTCAATTATAACGTCAGCAGGTCCTAGGGCTGGAAGGGCCGTGGTCATTAGCTTTTGAATGTATGCTGTTAGTTCAGCTGGTTTAACCGTCTCAGGCACCCCTCTAAATTTAACATTGTTCCTGCGTGCTCTGTCTTCGATGTCGGCCATTTTGAGGCGCATCGCTTTAAGTTCATCCTCAACAGTGAAGTGAGCATCCACCATTTCATTGTGTGCAATAGTAAAGTCCTCCATTTTGTGTTCAACATAGGTTATTCTGTTACTGAGTGCTGACATTTCTGTTTTGGTGGAGTGCATAAAAGACACCATGTCTTGTTGGAGGGCCCCCCTTAGTGTTTGCAGCATTTCTTTCATAGTGGTATCTATGATGGGTTGGCCTGAGGTAGGGAAGGCATCTAGTTGCTGGGCATATGAGGAGGATTCCTCCATTGAGTCCTCATTTGGGTCTGTGTCAGCTATGTGAATCCCCTCTGCTAGCAGCTTCCTTTTCTGTTTGACTGGGCTGAAAATGTAAATGACGCTGGTTTTGCAGTGATGCAGGGTGGATACAGTTGAGCAGGCCGCAGCCTGTCCGTTCTCGCGGGCGCCATCTTGGATCTGCTCTGGCCGCCGGCTCCGCCCCCGAAAAAGTATTACTTTAAGTGTGTAAGTCCATAGCATTGTGGTCTGGATATCAGCGTCTGCTATTTTTACAGAGCCCTGTTACCTAGATTGCCACATTAACTTACAGTTATGATCAAACATCTTTAGCTTCCCCTCTTATATAATAGTCACCAGAACAGGTATTCCCATTACAGGATTTCCTCTCTATTACTGTTGCAGTGACAATTTAGAAGTTGGTATTTTCTCTTACTTTCAGTCCAGGTGACATAGGTCACCAAGACAAATAGATAGATTGAATCTCCCTAGGAGCGGTAGGTGTGTGTGTGGTGGTGGGGTGGGGGGGTAGAGGAGTTTTTTTTTAGTGAAGTTGAAGTGTAAAAAGATAATGAAGATAGTGATCTTCCCAGCCTAGTGTCTGCTATGAAGCCTTGTGATTAACTGAGGGAACATGGAAAAAGAATGGAGGCTATTTCTAAGACCGTACTGCACTTCCTAGCACTTAACGGGAGGAAAGAACAAAGGGAGATTTAAAATACAGGAAAAAACAAACTGCCTTTGCACTGATATACCACTAGATTTCAGTAGACCCTAGAACATTAATAACATTAAAGTGACACTAAATTCTGGGTTAAAAAAAAGAAGCTCCATTCAATTATGCATTCTTAACTCAAAATGTACATTCTATAGCTCCCAGCTAACTCAAAATACTTTTTTTTTCCTGTTAGAAGGTGACTACATTCATTCTCGGTGGTCCCACTGTATGTACAGTAGAAATGTAGTCACCACCTCTTGCTCACAGTCAAGGTTATTTAGGATATAAAAGCTGTCGACTATTGGATTTGTAGTGTGCATGTAGCAGTGCACATGACCACAACTAATGTGTGCAGCTTGTTCCAAGCAAACAGAATTGGAGGGAAAAAGACAGGTTTAGGAAGTCACAGAGGACATTACAAACACTAGAAAAACAGAGTAACAACTTCATTACAAAATGTTGTGAAAAATAGATTACAGGACCATTAGGTGGTGGATGTGCATGGATTATTTTCTGGGAATAAGGATATTGGGGTTGATTTACTAAAGGCAAATCCACTTTGCACTAAAAGTGCACTTGGAGGTGCAATCGCCGTAGATCTGAGGGAAAGATCTGAAATGAGGGGAAGCTCTGCCGATTTTATCATCCAATCATGTGCAAGCTAAAATGCTGTTTTTTATTTTCCTTGCACATCCCCCTCAGATCTACAGTGACTGCACTTTCAAGTGCACTTGTAGTGCAAAGTGGATTTGCCTTTTGTAAATAACCCCCATTGTTAAGTGTCACGTTTATTATCACCTACTGTACAGTATATGTTATTAGTAGGGATGGGTTTGTGGCTGCACATGATTTTCAGGAGCTTTCAGTGTTTGCACTTCAGGGAACTAAAATGGTCATTTGGTTCACCTTTTTTTTATCAAGAAAGGGTTCTATAGACAATACAAAAGTGGTGCATACAGAATAAATCAGCAGTAAAATCTGTTTAAAATCCCATTTACAGAATCAATAAGAGGTATCACATATACATGTATAAATCCAAAAGTACCGTGACAATGTGGGACTGAAAAGTAGAAAAAACACAAAGCATTAGCTACAACCTGGAACCTGTTGTAGCTGGAATGTGTAAATAATACTCTAGCCACTTGCCGACTGCCTAACTGGAAATATACATCATTACCTTGATGTTAAATACCGGGGTCTTCTTCTCCCGCAGGTGGCCGGCTTTCTGATAAAAGTGATCTTCTCAGCTGATTTGCTGCAGGGTAGCTTTTAGAAGCGGAGGGGTGAGGTGCACCCCCTCCTGCTGCTTCCCGGTGGTTCCCCGGCTAACGTTACCAATCACTGAGCCCGGGAACCATCCAGTGTTGGCAGTGTTTTCTAAAAGGAATGAGTGAAGGCAAGATGGCCACCACTCATCTCTATGCCCTTGGAGGACCAAAGCGACGTCACTTCAGTTTCTTGGGCCATGTAAATTTTTATTTATTTTTTAAAGCAAAAGATTTAAAAAAATGTTTTGTTTGAACCTTTTGCTTTTAAGTGTAGAGGAGAGATCTGGGGTCCCCAGATCTCTCCATAAAGAGGACCTGTTATGCTCTATTGTTTTTGCAAGGGATGTTTACATTCCTTGCAATAGCAATCAAAGTAATAAAAAAAGTAATAAAAAAAAAAAGCGCCCCTGTCAGTGAATGCATACATAGGTCAAGCCCACATATGTAAAAAATGTTTGCACCACACAGGTGAGGTATCACTGTGAACGTCTGAGCGAGAGCAAGAATTCTAGCACTAGATCTCCTCTGTAACTCTAAACTGGTAACCTGTAGACGTTTTTAAAGCATTGCCTAGGGAGACTTTTAAGTACCGTAGTTTGGCGCCATTCCATGAGCGCACAATTTTTTAGCATGACATGTTAGGTATACAAATAATTGGGTATATATTATGTTTTCTTTTATTCATTTACCACTTCAATACAGGGCACTTTCACATGACTTCCTGCCCAGGCCATTTTTCAGCTTTCAGAGCTTTCTCATTTTGAATGACAATTGCGCAGTCATCCAACACTGTACCCAAATTAATTTTTAATAATTTTCTTCAAACAAATAGAGCTTTCTTTTGGTGGAATTTAATCACTGCTGGGTTTTTTATTTTTTCCCCCAAAAAAAAGACCACAAATTTAGAAAAAAATATGTTTTTCTTAGTTTCTGTCAGTAAATTTTGTTAATAAGTAATTTTTCTCCTTCACTGATGTGCACTGAATGAGGCTGCACTGATGGGCACTGATAGGCTGCACTGATGGGCACTGATAGGCTGCACTGATGGGCACTGATGAGGTGGCACTTATGGGCACTGATGAGGTGACGCTTATGGGCAATGATTAGGTGGCACTGATGAGAAGGCATTAAGATGCCGCACTTATGGCCACTGATAAGCACTGATATGCGGCATTTGTGGGCACCGATAGGTGGCACTGATCAGCGGCACTGGTGGGCACTAGGGATGAGCCGAACACCCCCGGGTTCGGTTCGCACCAGAACCTTCGAACCGACCGAAAGTTCGCGCGAATTTTCGAACCCTATACGTTATAATGGACGCGAACGTTCGAAATCAAAAGTGCTAATTACAACGGCCAATATGCATGTTAATGTCATAAAACAGGTTTGGGGACCCGGGTCCTGCCCCAGGGGACATATATCAATGCAAAAAGAACTTTTAAAAACTAACGTTTTTTCGGGAGCAGTCATTTTAATGATGCATAAAGTGAAAAAAAAAGTGAAATTTTCCTTTAAATATGGTACCTGGGGGGTGTCTAAAGTATGCCTGTGAAGTGGCATGTGTTTCCCGTGTTTAGAACTGTCCTTGCACAAAATGACATTTGTAAAGGAAAAAAAGAAGCCATTTAAAAACACTTGCGGCTTTAGGTTTGTTCTTAAGTAGAATCTGAACAGGTACATTATGAAGTGTAGCTCCATCCCAAAAAAATCTATTTTTAAGCTTTTTGGAGAACATAGGGAGGGGTTATCACCCCTGTAACATTTGCTGTCTTTGCACATCTGTTCAGAACATGTCACCTAACTTTCCGTCCCAATGACAAATGTTTTTTGGAAAAAGTGGGGTTTTAATTGAAACAAGGATTGGTGATAAAGTATCAGTAGAGAGGAGATACCTTTTTCCCAAATTAAATCTAACAGGATAGAATTTCCCTTCCTAGGGGTAGATTTCCTCTCACTTCCTGTTTTCTCTTTCCATTTGCAAGTAGGAGTCGTTTGTAAGTTGGATGTTTGAAAGTAGGGGCCTGGCGTATATACTCTGCAGAAATTTGCCCTATTAGATGTTGGTGTAGCCACAAGACTGGTGGGCACAGGAATGGGCCCTGCTGTGAGTTAATAGATCAAGATTTGTAATTGCATGCACCTGTTGAACAGGGCAGAAAAATTGGGGGTGGTGGTGGTGGTGGTGGACGGTGTTGCCACAAGACTGTAAGCTCTCACAGTTACTCTTGGTGGGCGCAGGAATAGGCCCTGCTGTGAGTTATTAGATCAAGATTTGTAATTGCAAGCACCTGATGAACAGGGCATAAAAATTGGGCCTTTGGCGGTGGTGGTGGACGGTGTTGCCACAAGACTGTAGGCCCTCATAGTTACTCTTGGTGGGCGCAGGAATGGGCCCTGCTGTGAGTTATTAGATCAAGATTTGTAATTGCAAGCACCTGATGAACAGGGCAGAAAAATTGGGCCTTTGGCGGTGGTGGTGGACGGTGTTGCCACAAGACTGTAGGCCCTCATAGTTACTCTTGGTGGGCGCAGGAATGGGCCCTGCTGTGAACTATTAGATCAAGATTTGTAATTACCCGCCCCTGTTAAACAGGGGCTGAAAAATTGTGCCTTAGGCACTGGTGCTGGTGCCACAACACTGCAACCCCTCACAGATACTGTACTTGGAGCACAGCAGTCACACGTGTTGCGAAGCATTTTTTTAAAAAATTGTAATTACCCGCCCCTGTTAAACAGGGGCTGAAAAATTGTGCCTTAGGCACTGGTGCTGGTGCCACAACACTGCAACCCCTCACAGATACTGTACTTGGAGCACAGCAGTCACACGTGTTGCGAAGCATTTTTTTTAAAAATTGTAATTACCCGCCCCTGTTAAACAGGGGCTGAAAAATTGTGCCTTAGGCACTGGTGCTGGTGCCACAACACTGCAACCCCTCACAGATACTGTACTTGGAGCACAGCAGTCACACGTGTTGCGAAGCATTTTTTAAAAAAATTGTAATTACCCGCCCCTGTTAAACAGGGGCTGAAAAATTGTGCCTTAGGCACTGGTGCTGGTGCCACAACACTGCAACCCCTCACAGATACTGTACTTGGAGCACAGCAGTCACACGTGTTGCGAAGCATTTTTTTAAAAAATTGTAATTACCCGCCCCTGTTAAACAGGGGCTGAAAAATTGTGCCTTAGGCACTGGTGCTGGTGCCACAACACTGGAACCCCTCACAGATACTGTACTTGGAGCACAGCAGTCACACGTGTTGCGAAGCATTTTTTTAAAAAATTGTAATTACCCGCCCCTGTTAAACAGGGGCTGAAAAATTGTGCCTTAGGCACTGGTGCTGGTGCCACAACACTGGAACCCCTCACAGATACTGTACTTGGAGCACAGCAGTCACACGTGTTGCGAAGCATTTTTTTAAAAAATTGTAAGTACACGCCCCTGTTAAACATCACACGTGTTGCGAAGCATTTTTTTAAAAAAATTGTAATTACCCGCCCCTGTTAAACAGGGGCTGAAAAATTGTGCCTTAGGCACTGGTGCTGGTGCCACAACACTGCAACCCCTCACAGATACTGTACTTGGAGCACAGCAGTCACACGTGTTGCGAAGCATTTTTTTAAAAAATTGTAAGTACACGCCCCTGTTAAACAGGGGCTGAAAAATTTGCCTTAGGCACTGGTGCTGGTGCCACAACACTGCAACCCCTCACAGATACTGTACTTGGAGCACAGCAGTCACACGTGTTGCGAAGCATTTTTTTATAAAAATTGTATGTACACGCCCCTGTTAAACAGGGGCTGAAAAATTGTGCCTTAGGCACTGGTGTGGTGGCATGGATCATTGAGGAGGAGGAAGAGGATAGTCAGTGAACATAAGAGGACAGTCACTCAGCATCAGCATAGGCAGTCTTGAAGGGATGTGATATTAAAAATTATTCGGTTATATCCGCCTCAGGTGCCTGGTAGCTGGTGGTGATCCAAGACTGATTCATTTTGATGAAGGTCAGTCGATCAACCGAGGCGGTGGACAGGCGCACCCTATGATCGGTGACAAATCCTCCAGCAGCACTGAATGTGCGTTCGGAAAGAACGCTGGAGGCAGGACAGGCCAGTAGCTCAATTGCATACTGTGCAAGCTCTGGCCAGTGATCCATCCTCAGGACCCAGTAAGCCAGAGGATTTTCGGTGGGAAAGGTGTCCAAGTCTGACCTTGCCCCAAGGTATTCCTGCACCATGTATATCAGACGCTGGCGATGGTTGCTGGAACCGATCATACCTTGGGGCTGCGGACTAAAAAATTGTCTGAACGCATCGGTCAGACGTCCACCTTCCCCACCGCTCCTTCTGCTACTGACCGAAGCCTCAGCAACTCGTCGCCCAGGACCAGGAGTTTGTAGCCTCCCAGTTTCTGGGAACGCGTTGCACAGACCTTTCTGCAAGGCCTCCCTGAGATGTCTCATCCTCTGCTCCCTCTGCGACGGCAAGATAAGGTCCGCAACCTTACCCTTGTACCGCGGATCAAGGAGAGTGGCCAGCCAGTAATGGTCCCTCTCCTTGATCCGAAGAACACGAGGATCCTTCCGCAGGCTTTGCAGGATCAGGGAGGCCATGCAGCGTAGGTTAGCTGAGGCATTCGGTCCGGAGTCTTCTGGGTCACTGAGGATGACATGATCGCCAGCCACCTCCTCCCAGCCACGTACAAGTCCACTGGTTTGTTGGGACTGTACATCATCCCTAAAAGACTGCTGCTGCTGATGCTGAGTGCCAGGCTCCACCTCCATGCTCACACAATCCTCCTCCTCCTCCTCCTCATCCTCATCCTCTTCCTGTGTGATGGGTGGGACAGAAGGAACACTGTCCGGATAAAGGGGGCCTTGAGAGGCAAGGAAGTCCTCCTCTTCCTGCCTCTGTTCTGCCTCAAGTGCCCTGTCCATTATCCCACGCAGCGTATGCTCCAACAGGTGGACAAGAGGGACAGTGTCACTGATGCATGCACTGTCACTGCTCACCATCCTCGTGGCCTCCTCAAATGGTGAGAGGACAGTGCATGCATCCCTGATCATGCTCCACTGACGTGGGGAAAAAAAACCAAGCTCCCCTGACCCTGTCCTGGTGCCATAGTCGCAAAGGTACTCATTGATGGCCCTCTGCTGCGTGTGCAGTCGCTGCAGCATGGCCAACGTTGAGTTCCACCTGGTGGGCATGTCACATATTAGGCGGTTCTTGGGCAGGTTCAGCTCCTTTTGCAGCTCAGTCAGCCGAGCACTGGCATTATAAGATCGGCAGAAATGCACACAGACTTTCCTGGCCTGCCTCAGGACATCCTGTAAGCCTGGGAACCTGCCCAAGAACCGCTGCACCACCAGGTTGAGGACGTGAGCCATGCAGGGCACATGGGTGAGCTGCCCCTGTCGCAGGGCGGAGAGGAGGTTGGTGCCATTGTCAGAAACGACCATTCCTGGCTTAAGCTGACGTGGCGTCAACCACCTCTCGGCCTGCCCCTGCAGAGCTGCCAGAACCTCTGGCCCAGTGTGGCTCCTGTCCCCCAAACACACCAGCGCAAGCACGGCATGGCATCTTTTTGCCTGCGTACTTGCGTAGCCCCTTGTACGCCTACGGAGCACCGCTGGTTCCAAGGACAGAGCACTGGAGGAAGAAGAAGAGGAGGGGGTGGAGGAGAGAGGTGTGTCACAACCAGTAGCAGTAGTAGCGTTTTGGAGGCGTGGTGGCGGAACAACCTCCAACACTACTGCACCTTGTCCTGCATCCCTCCCAGCTGCCAATAGAGTGACCCAATGGGCCGTGAAAGAAAGGTACCGTCCCTGTCCATGCCTGCTGGACCATGAGTCAGCGGTAATATGCACCTTACCGCTGACCGCCCTGTCCAGCGAGGCATGGACATTGCCCTCCACATGCCGGTAGAGAGACGGAATCGCCTTCCGTGAGAAAAAGTGGCGTTTGGGAACCTGCCACTGAGGAACCGCACATTGAACAAACTCACGGAAGGGGGCCGAGTCTACCAACTGAAAAGGCAGCAGTTGAAGTGCTAGCAATTTAGCCAGGCTAGCATTCAACCGCTGGGCATGTGGATGGCTGGGAGTGTACTTCTTTCTACGGTCCAGCAGCTGGGGCAGGGAAATTTGCCTGCTGCAATCGGACGTCGGTGTACTGCAAGTACTTGGTTGTGACACACCTAATTCTACACCTTCAGTCCTCTCAGAGCAGCTTTCAGAGAGGACTGAAGGTGTAGTGGGGATGGAGATCCCAGCTGAGGAGGAGCAAGGAGAGGTCCGCTTAGTTCTTTGGTGTGGGTCTTTTATGTGTGCCTGCCAACGAGCTGCATGGCAGGTCGCCATATGTCTGGTCATGCTTGTGGTGCCCAAGCGGCTGATGTTTTGGCCACGCGAGATACGCTTGAGACAAATATTGCAAATAGCAGTGGTGCGATCTGATGCACTCGTCTCAAAAAAGGCCCACACCAAAGAACTTTTCTGATAACGTGCAGAGGCAGCGCCCTGCACAGGCGGAGCTCTGCGGTGTTGTACAGTTGCTGTGCTGGCCTCTACCTGGCCTCCAGGGGGCATCCTGCCTCGTTGGACATGTGACGCCGCATCCTCCTCCTCCTCGTCCTCCTCCTCATCCTCTCTCCCTTCAGGCACCCACGTGGAGTCAGTGACCTCATCATCCCCTCCCTCTTCACCACTAGAGCAAACCTGGCAGTAAGCTGCAGCTGGTGGAACAGTACTGCCAGATTCCTCAAGCTGGGTATCATCATCCGAGCCTTCGAATCGTTGGGCATCCTCCTGGAGCATGTACCCAACACTGTGCTCAAAGAGTTCGGGGGACTCCTCAGGAGGACATGGTGGGTCTAGGGAAGGGGTGGCTGATGATGCTCTGCCAGTACCCTGAGCCTGGGTGAGAGAGGATGAGGAGGATGAGGAGGGCTTGGTCATCCATTCTACCAAGCCTTCAGCATGATGCGGCTCCACATGTCCAGCTGCCGAAAACAAAGACGCGCGTGTCCCATGGCCACGTGCTGATGACGATGCACGACCACGTCCACGGCCACGTCCACTAGAAACAGAGCCTGCCTGCCCTGTGTTCTTGGCTCTGCACGCTCTGCCTCCCCTTGGCGGTCTTCCAGCCATTGTAGTCGGTAGTCCTGTGAGTGCTGCTGAGAAGAAAATATAGGAGCTCTGTGTGATGCCACTAACACACTAGAAGTCCTATGGGTGCTTCTGCAAAGAAAATAGAGGAGCTCTGTGTGATGCCACTAACACACTAGAAGTTCTATGGGTGCTGCTGAGAAGAAAATAGAGGAGCTCTGTGTGATGCCACTAACACACTAGAAGTCCTATGGGTGCTTCTGCAAAGAAAATAGAGGAGCTCTGTGTGATGCCACTAACACACTAGAAGTCCTGTGGGTGCTTCTGCAAAGAAAATAGAGGAGCTCTGTGTGATGCCACTAACACACTAGAAGTCCCGTGGGTGCTGCTGAGAAGAAAATATAGGAGCTCTGTGTGATGCCACGAACACACTAGAAGTCCTATGGGTGCTTCTGCAAAGAAAATAGAGGAGCTCTGTGTGATGCCACTAACACACTAGAAGTCCTGTGGGTGCTTCTGCAAAGAAAATAGAGGAGCTCTGTGTGATGCCACTAACACACTAGAAGTCCTGTGGGTGCTGCTGAGAAGAAAATATAGGAGCTCTGTGTGATGCCACTAACACACTAGAAGTCCTATGGGTGCTTCTGCAAAGAAAATAGAGGAGCTCTGTGTGATGCCACTAACACACTAGAAGTCCTGTGGGTGCTGCTGAGAAGAAAATATAGGAGCTCTGTGTGATGACACTAACACACTAGAAGTCCTATGGGTGCTTCTGCAAAGAAAATAGAGGAGCTCTGTGTGATGCCACTAACACACTAGAAGTCCTGTGGGTGCTTCTGCAAAGAAAATAGAGGAGCTCTGTGTGATGCCACTAACACACTAGAAGTCCTGTGGGTGCTGCTGAGAAGAAAATATAGGAGCTCTGTGTGATGCCACTAACACACTAGAAGTCCTATGGGTGCTTCTGCAAAGAAAATAGAGGAGCTCTGTGTGATGCCACTAACACACTAGAAGTCCTGTGGGTGCTGCTGAGAAGAAAATATAGGAGCTCTGTGTGATGCCACTAACACACTAGAAGTCCTATGGGTGCTTCTGCAAAGAAAATAGAGGAGCTCTGTGTGATGCCACTAACACACTAGAAGTCCTGTGGGTGCTTCTGCAAAGAAAATAGAGGAGCTCTGTGTGATGCCACTAACACACTAGAAGTCCTGTGGGTGCTGCTGAGAAGAAAATAGAGGAGCTCTGTGTGATGCCACTAACACACTAGAAGTCCTATAGGTGCTTCTGGGAAGAAAATATATGATCTCTGTGTGATGGGACTAACACACTTCAAGTCCTATAGGTGCTTCTGGGAACAAAATATATGATCTCTGTGTGATGGGACTAACACACTTCAAGTCCTATAGGTGCTTCTGGGAAGAAAATATAGGTCTGTGTGATGGGACTAACACACTTCAAGTCCTATAGGTGCTTCTGGGAACAAAATATAGGATCTCTGTGTGATGGGACTAACACACTTCAAGTCCTATGGGTGCTTCTGGGAACAAAATATATGATCTCTGTGTGATGGGACTAACACACTTCAAGTCCTATAGGTGCTTCTGGGAACAAAATATATGATCTCTGTGTGATGGGACTAACACACTTCAAGTCCTATAGGTGCTTCTGGGAAGAAAATATAGGTCTGTGTGATGGGACTAACACACTTCAAGTCCTATAGGTGCTTCTGGGAACAAAATATATGATCTCTGTGTGATGGGACTAACACACTTCAAGTCCTATAGGTGCTTCTGGGAACAAAATATATGATCTCTGTGTGATGGGACTAACACACTTCAAGTCCTATAGGTGCTTCTGGGAAGAAAATATAGGTCTGTGTGATGGGACTAACACACTTCAAGTCCTATAGGTGCTTCTGGGAAGAAAATATAGGTCTGTGTGATGGGACTAACACACTTCAAGTCCTATAGGTGCTTCTGGGAACAAAATATATGATCTCTGTGTGATGGGACTAACACACTTCAAGTCCTATGGGTGCTTCTGGGAACAAAATATATGATCTCTGTGTGATGGGACTAACACACTTCAAGTCCTATAGGTGCTTCTGGGAAGAAAATATATGATCTCTGTGTGATGGGACTAACACACTTCAAGTCCTATAGGTGCTTCTGGGAAGAAAATATAGGTCTGTGTGATGGGACTAACACACTTCAAGTCCTATAGGTGCTTCTGGGAACAAAATATATGATCTCTGTGTGATGGGACTAACACACTTCAAGTCCTATAGGTGCTTCTGGGAACAAAATATATGATCTCTGTGTGATGGGACTAACACACTTCAAGTCCTATAGGTGCTTCTGGGAAGAAAATATAGGTCTGTGTGATGGGACTAACACACTTCAAGTCCTATAGGTGCTTCTGGGAAGAAAATATATGATCTCTGTGTGATGGGACTAACACACTTCAAGTCCTATGGGTGCTTCTGGGAACAAAATATATGATCTCTGTGTGATGGGACTAACACACTTCAAGTCCTATAGGTGCTTCTGGGAACAAAATATATGATCTCTGTGTGATGGGACTAACACACTTCAAGTCCTATAGGTGCTTCTGGGAAGAAAATATAGGTCTGTGTGATGGGACTAACACACTTCAAGTCCTATAGGTGCTTCTGGGAACAAAATATATGATCTCTGTGTGATGGGACTAACACACTTCAAGTCCTATAGGTGCTTCTGGGAAGAAAATATATGATCTCTGTGTGATGGGACTAACACACTTCAAGTCCTATAGGTGCTTCTGGGAACAAAATATATGATCTCTGTGTGATGGGACTAACACACTTCAAGTCCTATTGGTGCTTCTGGGAAGAAAATATAGGTCTGTGTGATGGGACTAACACACTTCAAGTCCTATAGGTGCTTCTGGGAACAAAATATATGATCTCTGTGTGATGGGACTAACACACTTCAAGTCCTATAGGTGCTTCTGGGAAGAAAATATATGATCTCTGTGTGATGGGACTAACACACTTCAAGTCCTATAGGTGCTTCTGGGAACAAAATATATGATCTCTGTGTGATGGGACTAACACACTTCAAGTCCTATAGGTGCTTCTGGGAACAAAATATATGATCTCTGTGTGATGGGACTAACACACTTCAAGTCCTATAGGTGCTTCTGGGAACAAAATATATGATCTCTGTGTGATGGGACTAACACACTTCAAGTCCTATAGGTGCTTCTGGGAAGAAAATATAGGAGCTCTGCCTGCCTGCCACGAACACACTACAAGTCCTATAGGTGCTTCTGGGAACAAAATATAGGAGCTCTGCCTGCCTGCCAGGAACACACTACAAGTCCTATAGGTGCTTCTGGGAACAAAATATAGGAGCTCTGCCTGCATGCCAGGAACACACTACAAGTCCTATAGGTGCTTCTGGGAACAAAATATAGGAGCTCTGCCTGCCTGCCAGGAACACACTACAAGTCCTATAGGTGCTTCTGGGAACAAAATATAGGAGCTCTGCCTGCCTGCCACGAACACACTACAAGTCCTATAGGTGCTTCTGGGAACAAAATATAGGAGCTCTGCCTGCCTGCCACGAACACACTACAAGTCCTATAGGTGCTTCTGGGAACAAAATATAGGAGCTCTGCCGGCCTGCCACGAACACACTACAAGTCCTATAGGTGCTTCTGGGAACAAAATATAGGAGCTCTGCCTGCCTGCCACGAACACACTACAAGCCCCTCTTTCTAAATCAATCTTTGTAAATGAATCTATCTAACTCAATCTCTCTAAGTAAATCTCTCTAACTAACTAAATCCAGCAGAGTGTCACAGATCTATCCTGCTCTATCTACGCCGGAACAGCATGTGACCGGCGCAGACGGCGTGGCGGCCTTTTATAGGGGGGGGCGTGTACTAAAGCCCCTGAGCTGTAATTGGCTACAGGCGTCCTGCCTGTAGCCAATTATGGCTCTTCGAGTTTCCGGGGCTGTGATTGGCCAAGCATGCGGGGTCACAGTGCATGCTTGGCCAATCATCAGCCAGCAATGCACTGCGCCGGCCGCGCCGGCCACAATGCATTGCGGGGCCGCTCGCATCACACGAACGTGATGCGAGCGGCCAAAATAGTTCTGGGCTCGCCGAGCGAGCGAACGCCCGGTGCTCGATGCGAACGTGGGTTCGCATCGAGCACCGGGCCCATCCCTAGTGGGCACTGATAGGTGGCACAGATAGGAGGCACTGATGGGCACTGATGGGCGGCACTGATGGGTGGCACTGATGGGCAGCACTGATGGTCACTGGTGGGAGGCACTAATGGGCAT
This sequence comes from Lithobates sylvaticus, assembly GCA_028564925.1. Lineage (NCBI taxonomy): Eukaryota > Metazoa > Chordata > Amphibia > Anura > Ranidae > Lithobates > Lithobates sylvaticus. The sequence goes on from CM053027.1 coordinate 65,937,953, forward strand.
TGATGGGCAGCACTGATGGGCACATTTAGCACATCTGAACTGTGTGAAATGCGTCTACAAGGAATTTTGGTCCTGTGGTATTACTTGGGATGTCCAATAAAGGATCTTGGATCATTACTGTGGTGTGCAGCCATTTCTTTTTATTCATTGTCTGCAAAGGCAACCCAGGGAAGGCTCCCACCACTTCCATTAGACTTCTACATCTCACCTGGAGTGGCAAGTCTTCCTTGTTTAGACTGATAAGCAGGCAAAGATGGGCACTGAAAGGCAGCACTGATTGGCACTGATTGGTGTCACTGAATGGCACTGATTTGTGTCACTGATGGGCACTGCTGGGGCTTTACTGTAATGATTTTTGCCCTGGTGCCCCTGCGAGGAGATGCCGCTGATTGGCTCTCCCCACCACACACTCTGTCAGTGTGGCACTTCTGTATTTCCATGTGACTACACGGGGGCGCGAGAGCTGGTGTTCTGGAGCTACGTCATATGATGTTGTCCAAGAACGAGAGTCGCACCGCTCATTCGTAATCTGACGGTGGGTGGGTGGCAAGTGGTTTACATGTCAATTTTCACCACCAAAAAAAATGCTTTGAAAAAACGATGCGCAAAAAATGCGTGATATATAAAATTGCAACAACTGCCATTTTATTCTCTAGGATCTCTCTTAAAAAATATATGGCTGGAGAGAGGTTCTAGTGCAAGATTAAAAAGAAGCGGGGAGAGAGGGCACCCCTATCTAGTGCCTTTGTGCAGTTTGAAAGGTTTGGAAATGAGGCAAGTTGCTACAATGTTTGCATAGGTGTCCGCGTACATAGTAGAAATTAGATGAAAAAAGGGGCCCGAAAAGCCAAAACATTGTAATACCAGTGGCAACCAGGTAACACTGACGTTGTCAAAGGCCTTTTCAGCGTCAAGGGAAATTATGGCAATATCACTGTCGGGGTTGGTCTTTACATATTCGAGCACTGTGAGTACTTTCCATATGGTGGACGATGCAGAGTGGCCTTGGGTGAAGCCTGCCTGGGGTGTATTAGGATAGGCATCATTTTGGCTAGTCTTTTGACCATAACTTTAGACAGGGAAGTCTGAAAGGGAAATTTGTCTGTAAGAGCCAGGCTCCGTAGGATCCTTACCCTTCTTGGCTATCAATTTTATGTGGGCTTGGTATCTGGATGGCAAGTAGTCACCCCCTCCTAAAATCCCCTGGTAGACTGTTGCTAGTTATCAGTGTTGGTCATCTTACTTTAAAAAGTAATTAGTTATGTTACAAATTACTTCTCCCAAAAAGTAATTGCTTTAGTAACTCAGTTACTACATTGGAAAAGTAATTAGTTACGCAGCAAAGTAACTGACTTTTTTTTTTAAATATTCTATACGTGTAACTAAGGGGCGGGTCTAGTATTACTGTAACCAAGGGGCGCATTTATTATTATTGTTATATATCGTGTAACCAAGGGGCTGCTCTATTATTACTCTAACCAAGGGGCAGATCTGTTATAGCGTGTAAGCAAGGGGCGGGTCTATTATTATTATTATATCGTGTAAGGGGCGGATGGCTACAGAAGAGGGTGAATGTTAAATTAATGGGCAGAGCTCGATATATAACAATAATAATAAATGCGCCCCTTGGTTACAGTAATACTAGACCCGCCCCTTACTTACACGATAGATGCCCCTTGCAGAGTAGCACAAGCATCCGGAGCGTGCGGCATCGCCTCGTACAATTACATGTTAACTGCACCTGCGCGGTGTAGAGCTGTTTAGGTTCGGCAATTTTCGGAAGCTCCGTAGTCCTTCGTACTGCGCAAGCCCTGCGCCTGCGCAGTACAGGGGGTCCTTATCCGGCGGGGGAACTTTTTCAGCAGGACACCGGAATTACACTACTGCCATCTAGTGGCGGTAGATGTAATTGGGATAACTAAGCCAAAGTAATGGGAACTGAGTTACCATGAGAGGAAAAGTAATCAGTTAGATTACTAGTTACCCTCTAAAGTAACTGCGTTAGGTAACTCAGTATATTTTAACTCAGTTACTTACATCACTGCTAGTTATGCACTTGGGGCTAAGGATATGCATGCATCATACATACTAGGGGGAATACAACTGGGGGGATCAATGGTGGAGAAGGATCTGGGGGTTTTGGTAGATCATAAGCTAAATAATAGCCTGCAATGCTGAGCTACTGTTTCCAAAGCAAGCAAAATCCTTTCTTGTATTAAGAGAGGTATGGACTCCAGAGAGAGAGATATTATTATGCCCCTGTATAAATCATTAGCAAGACCTCATCTGGAATATGCAGTTCAGTTTTGGGCACCGGTTCTCAAAAAGGATATCGGGAAACTGGAGAAAGTGCAGAGAAGGGCAACCAAACTGATAAGAGGCATGGAGGAGCTCAGCTATGAGGAGAGATTAGAGGAACTGAATTTATTCCCTCTTGAGAAGAGGAGAATAAGGGGGGATATGACCATCATGTACAAATACATAAGTGGTCCATATAGTGAACTTGGTGTTGAGTTATTCACTTTAAGGTCATCAGAGAGGACAAGAAGGCACTCTTTATGGCTAGAGAAAAAAAGTTTTCATCTCCAAATATGAAAAAGTTTCTTCACAGTAAGAGCTGTGAAAATGTGGAAAGCTCAGTAGATTGCTTTAAAAAAGGCCTGGATTATTTCCCAAATGTACATAATATAACTGGGTACTAATATTTATAGGTAAAGTTGATCCAGGGAGAATCTGATTGCCTCTCGGAAGATTAGGAAGGATTTTTTTCCCTGCTGTAGCAAATTGGAGCATGCTTTGCTGGGGTTTTTCACCTTCTTCTGGATCAACTGTGGGGATTGTATATATGGGATTGTATTTTTTGATTTTTTTTTTTTTGGTTGAACTAGATGGACCTGTGTCTTTTTCCAACCTGACTAACTATGTAACTATGTAACAAACAAATAAAATAACAAAAATAAGGACTTGCCCTAAGGTTTGTCGTTTCTGGATATGGGTTCATTCTTTAATTCACTCAGTCACTATGGTTAACATTATCACGGACTCTAAAATAGCTTTGCTTAGCGAACCTGTAGATAATATTCCAAGATCCACACAGACTCTAATTTACTTTATGTTTTTGGCGGCTAAGATAACTATAGCTACTGATTGGAAAAGCCCAGTGATTGATCTAGCTTTAATGAAATACAAACTAACCTGGAGTATGCTCCACAAAAAAGCATTAGTGTCCTATGGGATAAACAATCCCTATTTGAAAAAGTTTGGACCCCCTCGCTTTCTTATCTACAGGTGCCGAACACTCAGGATTAAAATTGGATTACGGTTGGATGGACTTCTTCCTTTTCTTTTCCTAATTAGTTTTTTTTCTATCCATTTACTCAGGTGCAATACAGGTCCTTTAGTTAGATTGTTTATTTTGACCTTAGGGTTTCTGTCTAGTCTCTACATGTGGTGATATATCTTAGAGAATATGCCACTGACTATTTTGTGTCAAGTATACGATATTCTCAAAGTAAGCTAATATGTTAATGCTAAATTACTTGGTGGTCATTGTGTTTGTCATAGATTCATTACAATGACCAAAGTTTGTCTTAGTGGTGCGGTGAGCAGGTGTAGCTCTGCCTGACCCCCTCCCCCCAAACCCTACATCTATAAGATTGAAAAGAAATATATCAAAAATAAAAAAACTGCTGACACCAGTGGCAGAACTACCAGGGTGGCAAAGGTCGCACTTGCGACAGGCCCCTGGCGTTTCGCCACCAGGCTCAGAGAGAAGGGCCCTAGGCTCAAAGGAAGGGTCCTGGCCAGCGGTCATGGGGGCCCTTCATGGATTCTAGCACCTGAAGGTTTAAGTTATAGAACCTTCTAGACACCAGCAGCTACATGGTCATTGGTTGTTATAGTGTATCATAACAACAAATGATTATTTTGAAAAAAAAAAAAAAAACATGTGGCTCCTCCAATATTCATACCAGGCCCTTATCATAAATAGGGGTGTAATAAAGTTTTCAGGGGGACCCCAAGGCATACATACATGCCTTGGTTACCCTTAAAATCTGATCCAGGCCCTTACATGAGCATTCATCCTGGTTGCCCCCACCTTCTGGAAGCAAACCAGGCCAAATGTCCTCAACATAGGGAAGGTATCTTGACAAGCGGGACCCCCTTGGCAAAGCACCTTGACCCCATATTTATGAGGACAAGAGCCTCTTCCCATTCATTTCTGAGACAGTGGTTGACGGGGGCTGTGGGGGGTTTATCAGAATTTAAATTAAGGGTCTGATATGGGCATTTTGGGATAAACTGTGTTCTTACAATCCATAGCAGGCCCTGGGGGCCTGGTCTGGTATAGGGGTCTGGTAGAGATAAAGGGAATAGTCTGTTTCCAAAGAAAGTGACTGGGACATGTCTTTTAGTGAATGGTAATTTAAACAGTATTTTTTTTATTGTAAATGTCACTTTTGCTTGTGTACATTCTACAGGTGTGTTACTTCATGGACAGATTTAAGGCATCCCCCAAGTGTGTCATATAAAGGAATATTTTATGTTGCCTTTTAAGCTTTAACTACTTGCCAAAGGCGCTATAGTCAAATGACGGCTACAGCGCTGTCGGCTAGTTCTGAAAGGCCATCATATAATGGCCTACTGTAATTGTGCCTGCCGCATGCCCGCTGTGGGGTGCGGGTGGCACTCTGTGATCACAGCGTCCGGACACTGCTGATCGCATATTGAAGTAAAGAGCCAATCAGTGACTGATCACAGATGTAAATAGAAGACAGTTATTGGCACTCCTTTCCTCATGCTGACAGCATGAGGAGAGGAGAAGAGAGCAAATAACCAGCTTCTCTAAAAGGGACATGTACACTGATAGTGTACCACCAGTGCTGTCAATCAGTGACCATCAGTGCTACCAATCAGTGACCATCAGTGCCGCCTATCAGTGCCACCTATCAGTGCCCATCAGTGCCGCCTATTAGTGCCGCTCATCAGTGCTGCCTATTAGTGCTGCCCATCAGTGTCCATCAGTGCCACCTATCAGTGCCCATCAGTGCCTACTATTAGTGCAGCCTTTCAGTTCCCATCAGTCTCCCCTCATCAATGCCGCCTCATCAGCACTGCCTCATCACTGCCCATCAGTGAACATCGGTGAAGGAGAAAAATTACCTGTTTCCAAAATGTTATAACAAACTATGAAAACGTTTTTTTTTTTTGATTTTTCAGAATTTTAGGGGTTGTTTGGGTACAGTGTTGCATGATGGCGCAATTGTCATTCAAAATGTGACAGTGCTGAAAGATGAATATTGGCCTGGGCAGGAAGGGGGTAAAAGGGCCCAGTAGGCATGTGGTGAGATCTGCTCCTCACCAAATGGTATTTAGAAAAAAAAAAAAAAAAAGGTTTGCTTTGGTATATGCCCCCCTGACAATGCCTAGCTCCCAATGCCCTTTGTTTGACAACCGCTTCCGCCAACAGTCATGTAGAAAATGGATTTTGAAAAATTTGCCTCCCATTGCTTTCAATTGGGTTTGCAATAAATTGAACAATTTGCTGATTTTTGGGCATGTTCACTGAACCTGTCTTCAAATTGAACTCAGGTAAATGACTAGTCAGTACTTTGGTTGTTTCCACAAATCATTTCCTGTTTATGGACAAAAAAATTATTTGGACAGGACTACTGCTATGCACAAACTGATTTAAGGTCCACACATAGGTAATGTGTTCTTGATGACAAAAGTAATTTGCATAAAGGTGATGTGACATCTGAATCTGGACAATCTAAAAAAGGTCAATAAAAATATTTTAAAAAGTGTAATATATATATATATATATATAACTTGTATGTGCATATTATCAATCATCATTTCTTAAAAGGAAAGCAAAAGAAACTTAGTACAGGCACCTGGAGTGGGCTACATAACTGAATCTGAATCTGTTGCTTTTCCCTGCCCTGGCAAATTACATATTTACTTGAAAGTATATTGAACCCAAAATGTTTTCATTTATTAGTTTTGAATAAGGTATTGTTTTATTGTCTTTACTTATGTAATGGTAAAAATAGATAAAATATGGGAAGAGATATATATTTCTGTCAATTGATGTTTGCTGCTCTTTGCTAGGTCCAAGCTCCCTGCAGATAAATCCTAAGTTGGAAATGTGAATATTGTCTTTTTCTATGAACATCCATAACAGTAATAATAATTAATCCAGAGAGCTCTAGAACTCACTGAGTGCTGCATTACTTCCCATAGGCTATAATTAGTGCTTATTGACTCTGCTGGAAAAATTATTACAACCATAAGCCCACAGTCATCGGTTTTATTATTGCCGCATGTCATCTTAATGTACCAGTAAAGAGCATGGGCTTCTTAGAAAGTCCAAAATAACAAAAGTGACCAAGGAAGGTATAATTTATCTAAGTGCTGGCACTAAATACATGGTCTTCAAATGAATGCTTTAATAAGTATATAGATGGGCATTCATGTACTGTACATAATTACTATTTGCCCATAGTTAACGTTATAATATATATTTTTTAATCAAATGAGAGCTGGATCAAAAATAATAAGTGAAAACAACATACGGTAATTATAAAATAAGGATTCTATGCAATAAAGCACACTTACAGTATATTCGGTAATGCACCCAATGAAAAGTACCATTTCTCATGTAATTTTTAAGGTTTACACTATAATAATATGAATGGCACTGTGCAATAAGAAATAAATACAGGATATATATAATGCAAAATCCACAACACGATTTTAAAAAATAAATTTAGAATCAGGCCATATTGGCCCCATAAAGAATGAGGAAGGACATCTGGTTACAAAGGATGAGGAGATGGCGAAGGTATTGAATGTATTCTTCTCCTCAGTCTTCACGAGGGATTGGGGGCTTCAGTAACCAAAACTGCAGTGTTTATCATTATAACACATCACAGGAATCACCTCCACGGTTAACAGAGGACAGAATTAAAATTTGACTTGGGAAACTTAACATTAATAAATCACCGGGACCGATGGCTTACATCAGAGGGGACTTAGGGAACTCAGTCAAGTAATTACCAGACCATTGTTCCTAATTTTTACTGACAGTCTACTGACTGGAATGGTACCAGGTGATTGGAGAAAAGCCAATGTAATACAAATATTTAAAAAGGGCCCAACATACATCCCTGGGAATTACAGACCAGTTAGCCTAACATCAATAGTATGCAAGCTCTTGGAGGGGATGATAAGGGACTATATACATGATTTTAGTAACGAGAATGGTATCATTAGCAGTAATCAGCATGGACTCATGAAGAATGATTCTTTCCAAACATATCTATTAACCTTCTATGAGGAGGTGAGTTGCCATCTAGATAAAGGAAGGCCCATAGACGTGGTGTATCTGGATTTTGCAAAAGCATTTGACACAGTTCCCCATAAACATTTACTGTACAAAATAAGGTCCAATGGCATAGACCATAGGGTGAGTACATGAATTGAAAACTGGCTACAAGGGCGAGTTTAGAGGGTGGTGATAAATGAGGAGAAATCCTCAGAGGTAGGTAGGGGGTCCCCCAGGGTTCTGTGCTGGGACCAATCCTATTTAGTTTGTTCATAAACAACCTGGAGGATGGGGTAAACAGTTCAATCTCTGTATTTGCAGATGATACTAAGCTAAGCAGGGCAATAACTTCTCTGCAGGATGTGGAAACCTTGCAAAAAGATCTGAACAAATGAATGGGGTAGGCAACTACATGCAAATTAGGTTTAATGTAGAAAAATGTAAAATAATGCATTTGGGTTGCAAAAATATGAATGCAATCTATACACTGAGGGGAGAACCTCTGGGGGAATCTAGGATGAGAAAAGACCTGGGGTCCTAGTAGAAGATATGCTCAGCATTGGCATGCAATGTCAATCTGCTGCTAACAAAGCAAACAGAATATTGGCATGCATTAAAAAAGGGATCAACTCCAGAGATAAAACGATAATTCTCCCGCTCTACAAGACTCTGGTGCAGCCGCACCTAGAGTATGCTGTCCAGTTCTGGGCACCAGTCCTCAGGAAGGATGTACTGGAAATGGAGCGAGTACAAAGAAGGGCAACTAAGTTAATAAAGGGTCTAGAGGATATTAGTTATGAGGAAAGGTTGCGAGCACTGAACTTACTCTTTCTGGAGAAGAGACGCTTGAGAGGGGATATGATTTCAATTTATAAATACGGTACTGGTGACCCAACAATAAGGATAAACCTTTTTTCGTGGAAGGGAGTTTAACAAGACAAGTGGCCACGCATTAAAATTAGAAGAAAAGAGTTTTAACCTTAAACTAAGTAGAGGGTTCTTTACTATAAGAGTAAGGATGTGGAATTCCCTTCACAGGTGGTGGTCTCAGGGGGGTGCATCAATAGTTTAAAAAAACTATTAAGCCCCATACACACGCCCGGATTATCCGAGGACCAGGTCCGTCGGATCATGTCCGTCGTACTTTGTCCGTTGTTGGTTTGCGTACACACGGTCGGACAAAGTTGTCGGAAAATCCGATCATTCTGAACGTGGTGACGTTTGTTGCCTACGACGGGACTACGCAGAGGCTAGTAGCCAATAGCTTTGGTCTTGTAATGTGATCTGAGCATGCGTAGCACTTTGTCCGTCGGACTACCATACACACGATCGGATTTGGTGTGATCGGACCTTGTTGTCAAAAAATCTATCCAGCAGGAGATAGGACAATCCGACGTACACTGTCCGATGGTGTATACACACGGTCGGATTTTTCGACAACATTGTCCGATCGGACAGAATCCATGCGAAAATCCTACCGTGTGTATGGGGCTTTAGATAAGCACCTGAACGACCAAAACATACAGGGATATACAATGTAATAATGACATATAATCACACACATAGATTGGACTTGATGAACTTGTGTCTTTTTTCAACCTCACCTACTATATATATATACACATATCGCCGTGAATACCTCCTCCGTAATACTTAACTGATGACCTATAGGGGGCTCTTGAAGAGTCTCCTATAGAAAATGTAGGGTACTGAAGTTAGTCGCTATTTGACAGGCACACTAAAATTTATTATTTGACATGTTGGGCATCTATTAACTCGGTGAAACTTCATCTTTTATTGCTGAACTGCCACTATTTTATTATCTGCTTTCAGAAAATATTTAATGTCTGGGGGTTTTATGTATATGTATGTATGTATGTAGGTATGTATATGTGTATGTAATCTTTAGCCCTAAAATTATTTTTTAAACATGTGTGCAAAAAAATACAAAAGCAGCTACAGCCGTGAAAGGGTTAACAGACGAAGATGTCCACCAAAGCTGGCAGTTAAAGGGTTGAGACAAACCAATTAACCCTAACAGGGGTGCTTATAATGGCCAACTTTTATTCATATAGGTAAAACGTTTAACCCAAAAGGAAAAATAAATTGTTGTAACTGCCTAATAGATGTTAGCTGGAGTTCAGCTTTAAATCATTAGTCACTTACTGTATGTAAAGTCTATCTCAATCTAATATTCCACTAATAAAGTCCTATCTAATGATTGGCAATGCCCCTTTCCAATGGTCGCCATGTTTCTTCACAAATACAATCGAGGAATGAATGTAGTCATCATAAGACAGGAGTTGTGTAACTGGCTGATCATCAGATAAAAATAAAGAACTAAAAGCTTAAAAAAAATAAGAATTGCACCCAAGTACAGTTGATACTCAGGAAGAGCTAGTAATGTTGGGATTACCAATTGTCAAATGATATTCTATCGTTCGGTTGTATATTTTTGTTATTCACAAGATATGCCTCAAAGTGAAATGGTGGAAATAAGTTGCAATGTACTGCTTTTCAATAAAATAGTTCAAATTAAAAAAATAAATGAATAGAGCCACCACATCAAACGATTGGTAAGCTACAACATGGGCGTGGCCTGACGCGAGTTCCGGATGGACATGTAATCCTGGAGCTCCGGAGTCTGAGAGTCTAAGCGGCTAAAAGCGGGCGCATCCACGAGCGAAATTCACCCTGACATATTGCGGCATCCCTACCAAGCACCAGGCAACATGCCCAGCAAACGGAGGACCTGACAAAAGGATCCAAGATGGCGCCCGGGCCTACAACACAGACGGAGCTGTGCAACGCGGACCGGCTTTTAAACAAGGTAACGCCAAACACCACGATACCCAGCACAACAATCATCACTACTCCTACCCTCCATCCCCATCCACTGGCAGCCCTGTAAAATCCAAGCCTAGGATGGATGGCGATAGATTGCACGCTGAGGGCAGCCCGGCTATAGATTCTGATGAGGACACGAGGGAACTCCCCGAACCCATAGAATCATTCCCCACCCAGAACCAGCCTGTTCTGGACACAGTTCTGAAGGACATGCTGATGTCTCTTCGCAGCACCATTCAATCTGACATGGCTTCATGTATGCATAGATTTTCTAAGGAAATCAACGCCATGGGTTCCAGAATAGACCATATAGAAACCAAGATGGGGGAATATGCAGACACTATAAACGACCTGGTGGATGCTAATGAGGAAAAGGAAGGGGAGGCAGAGTGGATCAGGGATAAGCTGGCAGACATTGAGGACAGATCCAGGAGGAACAATGTAAAGATCAGGGGGATCCCCGAATCAGTCCAGCAAGCTGACCTCCACACTTATACCGCTGACATTTTCAAACAAATTGTACCTGACCTATCGGATATGGACATCACAATCGATAGAATCCACCGCCTTCCCAAACCAGCACACCTCCCAGACCATATCCCCAGGGATGTTCTGCTCCGCTTACATTTTTTCCACGTGAAAGAAAACCTCATGCTGACTATGAGGAAGAAAGAGCAGGTCCCCCCACAATTACAGCACCTCCAATTCTTCGCAGACCTGTCCCAACACACACTACAGAAGAGAAGGGCTCGGAATACAATCACAAAGGCACTCAGAAACAACAAGATCATCTATAACCCCACCAAGTTATCTGTAACCAAAGATAATCACACCTACACAATTACCTCCTTGACCAGAGGGATTGAACTGCTCAAAAGCTGGGACATAATACCAGAGCAAGATCCAGGAGCCCCTGACACCAGCACTCCGCGGCAAGTAGATCGGGACTGGAATATAGCGACAGCAAGGAATGCTAAGTCGCACCCTTGACAAAAATGGATGCCCAGTATTTATTTTCTTAAGCTCTCATATCTCCGTCCCTAGGGAGACTAGGGCCGAACTTACCCCCCAAATTGCATACAGCGATATACGCTGTACAAGTTTATCTTTGTTTTGCACTAATGTCCGCACTAAATCAGTGCGCGGTTGCCTTGTTTTTTCTTTTTGTTTCCCTTTTCTTTTTTCCTTTTCTCTTGCTGCTAAGAAAATCTGAAGACGTCGAATCCACACACTCGATATTGCTGAATCAACTCTCCAGAAGACATTCTCCAACCACAACAGCACAACCAAGTACCTTATCTGAGCAAGCACAGTACTGCAGTCGCTCTACTACAACAGTGAGTACCTTGTTGCACACACTTCTACTGACCTCTCTGTGCCGTGCGACGAAGACGCAGGACACAGAGACACTCTCCATCGCACTAAGGAAGGCTTTCTTTTTTCTACACCCCGTTATCTGCTGCATCACACCAATCCTCCTGAAGTAACCAGATGGCATTGAATATATTAACCATCAACGCCAAGGGGCTTAATCACCCAGTGAAAAGGAACTCTCTATGGAAGGAGGCCAATACCCATCATTGCGACATAGTGTGTGCCCAGGAGACTCACTTTCTAGCCTCCAACCCTCCCAAGTGCTCACATAAGAACTTTCCCTACATTTTCACAGCGAACGCATCCTCAAAAAGGAAGGGGGTTCTTATAGCAATCAAGGACTCAGTAGCATTCAAGCTCCTAGACTGCATTACCGACACGCAAGGCAGATACATAATCTTACTATGTGAAATTAATTCAACCACTTATACACTAGTGAACGTGTACTCCCCCAACAAGCACCAGGTCCATTTTTTTAATAAACTACTACAGAAAGTATCTAAGGTTCGCCAGGGACTTCTGATCATATGCGGTGATCTAAACCTAGCCTTGCTTCCTTCTATCATTAAGCATGAACTTTATGACGCATGGAGATGCCTTCATGCCGGAGAAAGAGATTTCACGTATTTCTCGCCGCCACACAGAGTATATTCTAGAATAGATCTGTTTTTATTAGACCAACAATCTTTACTCCGGACCAAATCAGTTGTAATACACCCTATAACCTGGTCGGACCACGCGCCAGTGGTGCTCTCCATAGGGGACTCGTCGTCGGCTGACGCGAGGCGAATATGGAGAATCAACACCTATACACTGCAACAAAAAGAGTGTAGGCAAGTGATGCAAGACAGGCTGAAGGAATTCTTCTCTGTTAACGAAGGTTCGGTAAGCTACAACATATTCATTTTTTGTTGGGTTTATTTACGCTTTAAAACAATTTGGGTGAAGTGTGAAATTCAGTTTTAGTTCACCAGCATCTACCAAAAGGTGACATCAATTTTAGTAAGGTAACTCGCCAAATATGTATTTTTTGAGGTTTTTAGCTTGCATACTCTGTCTCCTCGGGATACTGATTAGCTGCTGTTTTTAATTTGTACTTTTATTCACATTTTTACACCTCACCTGCAACTACTGAATTTGTGAACTGCAAGAAATCTGTAGAAATAAACCCGACATTTTGAATACTTTATGAAATGCTTTCCATTAAAAGCAGAATGAATTGCACGCGGCGTAATATTGTGACTGTAATATCCAATATGAAACCGCAGCTGCGTCTAGCTGAACAACTATATCATCTGTTACGAAATCAAATATAGGACTGTCATACTACACATAAAATAGAAAAAACGAATATGTTGACTTCACATCTTATTTGGGCAAAATTTGATTTCTCTATACAATAAAAGCATTTCAAAGCCAAGTAGAATGAAAATGACATGACACCCAAGGTTCTACCACTGGATGCAAATCTCACTGTATAGTGATATATATAAATAGATTGAAATTTGATTTGCCATACTGGGTTTATACTTTTTGGTAAAATGACTGTCAGATATATTTTATTAGCATCACCCTATTTTCTTTTTCTTTCTAATCTGTTTGTTCGTCTGATGTATTTCAGAAGAACAAAATGCCAGTGGTTTAAAGGTATTTCTAATTATAAATGGATAAAACCTTCTTTCTTTCTGTTTATTTGTACAGATTATTTTTTTAAACTAATAATCTTTATTATATTTTAATAAAGATAGTACCGATTAATAGCAAATTCAGTACAGATGCTTGTCAGAAAGGTTTGTTAAAACAGTATAATCATGAGAATTATCCCAAAAGAAGACGTATATCTGACAAATTGGGCCCAAAGAGAGCAGAGCCCAGTGCCTAATGTAAACTGTTAAAAATAAACAGGAGCATAACCAAGGAAAGGAATGGGGGTAGAGTAGATGGGGTGGTAAAAGGAAAAAAGGTTTTGAAGTCAAAAAGATAGAGTGGGAAAAGGCAGAGAAGACACAACCATATAGAGGGCTCCATTTATCCAAATTATTTCCTGTGGGTACATGGTTTAGTGCTTACAGTGATGTTAACAGGTCATAAGGTTTGAAGCCTAGGTCAAAGGTTCCAGAGGGTTCACGATATGGTCATTATTTTTCCCTCTAGCCAAGCTTGAAGTCAAATGTATTTGGTTCTTAGTTTTAAAGATCAATATTTAAAGACTTTATTTCAATAAAATAAATATTAAAGAAAATATTGAATATTTAAAGACTTTATACTGTGCATAGATCTATTCATGTCTATTCCTTCCCCCCCCCCTTAGCAGATCGCAATCTGTTGTAAAGATATTATTTAATACATATTATAGAAGCATTGAAAGTCTTTCTGTCCTTGGTGGAGTACTTATGAATCACACATTTCTTTACTATTGCTAAAAATGCTTATTGATGTTTCTATACACAGGTTAATAACATTATCTTCTGCCACAAATGTGTAATTTTGGTCAAGTAACCTGCAGAGAACAAAGTATTTGCAGTGAGTTAGATAACAGCTTGCAATTAAGGTTTTCATCCAACAAAGACTTTTCAGGGCAGCTATTAATGATTGGGATTAAATGTTACAATCAAAATATATTTATGGATTTATTCACATCTTTACTTTATTTTAAAAATATTGTGGATGTTTCAGCTAAGTCTAAAAATGCTACATGGGCTTTTTCCTTAGACATGCGGCAATTTTTTGATGCAGTGTTTCTAGTGCATAGCTATGCAATGCATTAACCACTTAATGACCAAAACCTCTTTCTGAGATTTGTTGTTTACAAGTTTAAAACTGTTTTTATGCTCGAAAATTACTTAGAACCCCCAAATATTATATATATATTTTTTCTAACACTAGAGAGAATAAAATGGCGGTCGTTGCAATACTTTCTGTCACACTGTATTTGCGCAGTGGCCTTACAAGCACACTTTTTTTTTGAAAAATACACTTTTTTGAATTTTTATGTTTGAAAATTTTTATTAAAGTTTTACAAACTTAACAAAAAGATATCCAATACAACTGCATAACAATGTGAAGTATACAGGCATGTCATTGAACAGGTAAGTACAATAATCACATTCACTCGGCAACGCAGCCTTGGATGTCGTATCAGACAACAGGTACCCGTCCCGTCTGCCCAGGGAACAACTTGCCCCGGCACACCAGCCGATCTTCAAAAGAAATCCGAATTGGGGATACTCCGCAACTCCCAAACTCCCAGGAGCCCCAAATGGGATCCTGCTGCACCCCAGGAGCTGGGAGTACAGAGACGCCCCAATGTGTATATGGCTAGGTCCAGGATCAGAACTGGAGTGGCGGGGCAAAGCCCTTCACATATTGAAATACAAACTTCGGATGTAACATACTATACCGGTCAGGTTATGCGCAGGAAATAGCGGTTCGCCAAGAGAGGTGACAGAAAAGGATAGAGAAGCACAATGGGGAGGGAAGAAACGAGTGAGGGGACAGGAAAGACGAGAGGAAGGTGGTGTTCTGTCTGTCAACTTGAACAGTGCGTGATCTAACTGCCCGGAGGTACTCCCGGTATAAGGGAGATGTTGCAGAGGGTAGCCCAGGGTTCCCAGATGGCTCTAAACTTCTCGGTAGAGTCATTGAGCTTGGCAACAATTTGTTCCTGGACCATGACCCAGGTTACCTTACGTTTAAACAACCTAAAAGAGATGGTATCTGACTTCCAGGCTTTGGCTATTGTCATTTTGGCTCCTAGGCATAGAAGCAGTGCTAGAGCCTGTGAGGCTTTGGATAGCTCTGGGATAGGGAAATTAAGCAACGCCCACCTAGGGTGAGGCATAACAGTGGTACCTGTAAGCGAGCTTATGGAATGGAATACTTTCTTCCAGAACGACCTTATGCGAGGACATGTCCACCACACATGGACCATAGAGCCCTCAAGACCGCAGCCTCGGAAGCAAACTGATGATGTACCTGGGAAAAGTATTGCCAGCCTGGAAGGGACATAATACCACCTCAGTAAAACTTTCAAGCTGGCTTCAACAAGGGAGACATTGAGGATACCTTTGTATGCTCTTGTAGAAGCCCGATACCATGTCGCAGAGTCCCAGGAGTCGTCCAAGTCGTCCTCCCAGGCCCTTGCATAAGAGGGTATAGACTGTTTAGTCATAAGTGCCGTATAGATCAGTGAAATGCCTCCCCTCTGATCTGCCGTGTTGATACACCAGTGTTCAAATGGGGTAATGTTAGGTGGAAGCGGTTTGGTGGTCCAGATAGAGTGTAAGAAGTGGGAAATTTGTGTGAACCTATAAAGTTCTGAGTCGGGCATGTCCAATTTCTTCCGACAGTGTTGCAATGTGATGGGTCCAGAGTGGGAGAAGAAGTGTCCGATACGGTACAGGCCCTTGTCAGTCCACCATTTAAAGGCCCCAATGTCCATCCCCGGTGGAAAGTTAGGATTATGAAAGATGTGCATTAGGGGTGTCAGAGGAGAGATTATGGTATTAAGGGAGAAAAGTTTGGTGCAAAGCGCTATAGAGTGCGATAGGGTGGGAGCCATGACAGCTGGTCTATGTTTCGGGGAACATCCCAAAAGGAAGTCAATAGTATGCAATGGTGTAGCCTGCCTTTCCATACTAAGCCAGTCTGGTTTATTATAACTAGAGTAAGCTAACGATATTTGTGCCAGCCGAGCCGCCTGGTAGTAAGCCCAAAGGTTGGCAAGACCTAACCCTCCTTGCGTCTTTAGTCTGTAGAGCGTATCCGAAGGACATCTGTAGCCTTTCTTACCCCAGATAAATCGTAGTATGTCTGACTGCGTTTTAGTGAGGAAACTTTTGGGCAAGGGTATTGGCAATGAGCGAAATAAGTACAAGAGTTTTGGTAGTAGGGTCATTTTTACCGCATGTATTCTGCCCAGCCAGGATAGACCACATCTGGACCACCTCTCCACGTCCTGCAAACATTTATGCACCATGGGGGGATAGTTTGAGCGGAAGAGGCCTTCAATATTTGGGGTAAGCTTGATACCCAGATACGGAATCTGGTTTGTAGCCCAGGCGAAAGTAAAGTTATCTTTGAGTTGTTTGAGGAGATCCGGCGGGAGAGTTACGTTCAGAGCCAGAGATTTGGTCATATTAACGCGTAGTCCTGACGCCCCACTAAATTCCTCCAGGGTTTGAAGTATCACAGGCATGGAGATCAGTGGGGAGGTGATGAAGAGAAGGAGATCATCCGCGTATAACGCGCATTTATGTTCGTGGGGGCCGCAAGAAACCCCTTTAATATCAGGGTTTGATCGAAGGGCAATGGCTAAAGTTTCGATCGCTATCGCAAAGAGAAGCGGCGAAAGAGGGCATCCCTGTCTGGTACCCCTGTTTATGGGAAAGGACTCCGAGTACCTGCCCAGTAGGCGCACTTGTGCCGATGGAGTGGAATACAGGAAATCTACAAGATTAAGAAAGTATTTGCCACATCCCCATCTCCTAAGGATCTCAGACAGGTATGCCCAGTCAATCGAGTCGAACGCCTTGTGTAGATCAATTGACAGTAGAAAACCTTTTTGTGCAGGGTTCCCATCCCAATGAGATTGAAGCAAAGAGATTATATCCACTGCCCTTCTGATCTGATCCGGTCCTTGTCTCCCAGGGATGAAGCCTACCTGATCCCTGTGAATGTATGACGAGATAAAGCTGGAAAGGCTGTTGGCAAGTATCTTAGTCATTATTTTGACATCATTGTTAATAAGAGATATGGGGCGATAATTGCCAACCTCACTAGTGTCTTTATCTGGTTTCGGTATTACCGATATGTATGCTGCATTTAAATCTGAATTTAAAGAGGCCCCATCCCTGAGAGAGTTGAACATATTGGTTAGATGAGGTGCTAGGCAATTCCCAAATTTCTTATAATAACCCGTGGAGAAGCCATCAGGACCCGGTGAGGAGCCCAATTTAAGATTCTTAAAAGTATCCAGGACCTCCTCTTGTGTGAAGGGGGATTCCAAAAGTTCTATATGTGCCTTATCCATCACTGGCAACTTAAGGTTGTTAAGGAACCTATCTCTCCTGGCTGCGGATGTACTGGGGTTCTGTTTATAAAGATTAGAATAAAACTGTTTAAAGGTGTCCATTATCTTGCTTGGGTTCTGAGACAGTTCCCCCGAGGTTACCCTCAGTTTGGGGAAGGCTTGAGTGCGTGGTTTAGGGGAAAGTTTAGTTGCCAGTCTGGAACCAATCCTATCTTGTTGTGCATAAAACTTGGCCCTAGTCCATTTAAGATGTTGCGCTGCTGACGTGGTTAATTGCATAATTAGGAGAGCCCTTGCTGTGTCTAATTTGGCTAGTGAATCTAGATTGGGGTTACGTTTATGTTCTTTTGCCAATTTCTGAAACTCCTTCGTAAGTCTCACTGTATCAGCTCTGTGTTCCGCCCTGAGTTGTGCCGCTAACTGAATCAGTCTACCTCTGATGACCGGTTTATGAGCCGCCCAAACGATAGAAGGAGAAGCCCCATCTGTCGCGTTTAAGGTAAAGTACTCTTGGATGGCAGATTCTAGTAGAGTGCATTGAATAGGGTCGTTCAACAGGGTTTCTCGTAGGCGCCAGCGTGCTTGGTTACCGGTGCCCGTCGGTTTACATGTGGTCAGCGCAACTAATGAGTGGTCCGAGAGCGACGAATCAATGATTGTGGAGTTCCTAATGAGTGGAAGCGTGGAGGCCCTGGTGAAGATGTGGTCTATCCTGGCAAAGGAGTTATGTGGAGCTGAAAAATGTGTGTAGTCTTTAGTACGCGGGTTGTTCTCTCTCCAAACGTCTATCAGGCCTGCCTCATTAAGTATTTCAGCTATTTTAACGCTCTGTTTAGAAGGACGCTTGGGTTTAGACGCACCGTTTGCCAGCTTGTCCAGGGAAGAGTCAAATGCAATGTTCGTGTCCCCGCCCATAAAAACCGTCCCCTTAAGATGTTCATGTAGTGTAGTGAGCAGAGATTCCATAAAGGATTTTTGCCCTTTATTCGGTGCGTAGTAGGATACAAAGGTGTATAGTTCTCCATCAATGAAACCGGAGACTAGGACATATCGACCCTGGGGATCAACAACAGTTTCAGGTTGGGAGAGGTTTATATGTTTCGCAAAGCAGATCGCGACCCCCTTGGTTTTATTCTCCGCGGAGGCCAGGAAGAATTGTGGATAACTGTGGTGGAGAAAAGTGGGCTTGTAAGTAGATGGGAAGTGTGTCTCCTGCAGCAGTAGGATGTCGGCGTGCATTGAGTGATAGCATTGGAGGATTTTTCTACGTTTGATTGGGGAGTTAAGGCCCTGAGTGTTGTGTGATATAACCTTCAAGGTAGTGGGCAAGGTATGAGAATCAGGCATGGATCAGAGTGGAATGATCTATACAATCCTTATGGGACTTACCCTTCCATGTAGAGATAGACGGCAGAGTAAAACCTGATGGTCCTGTAGCGGGGAGCCCAGAGCCTGAGAGAGACGACCGGAGAAGTCCGTGTGAGCTGCTAGTGTTTTAGCACGCGGAAATTATGGAAAGGGGTCTAACAATCGCCAAACTTCCAGGGGAAGTAATTGTATGGAGTTAAAAAAGAAAAAAAGGGGGGAGGGGGACCGGCTAGTAAGCCGAATTTCCCCAGGCAGCAGGGACAAATAAGGTATTCAACCTATTACACTGCATGTTCCCCTCCTAATGAGGATAGTTTGCATTCCCTCTACCAGTAAGTCAGTACCCCATTATCATGAAAGGTAAAAAATAATTATTATCAACTTTAACATGAAAATAACAACATGTATAGATGCTCGATCAGTTAGTGCAGTGGGGGAAGGGGGACCCCCCCCCCCTTAACCACCCTCTACAAGGAAGAGGGGGAAAAGAGAAAGCCCCAACCTGTCCTTCCCCCAGAACATCACCCCAGAAGCAGGGGAGAAGTCCAGGTCAGGATAAAAAAAAAAAGGATTATAAGCAAATATGCTCAGGGTGGCATGGTTTCTTTGGATCTTTTGGGACCCTGCTTCAGCCAGGATTGTTGCAGCGGGCTGGCAGGCGGGGGTCTTTTGGCGGAAGAAGGGGTCCCTCGGTTAGCTTGCGCAGGTGTAGGTTCCAGCAGTATCAGGCCGAGATGCGTGAGGAGTCGTTCACCTTCCTGGAAAGAGGAGAAGCAGAAATTCTTGCTTTTGTAGGAAAAGTTCAGACGAAGAGGGAAAGACCACCGATATGCGATTTCCTTATCGATCAGCACCTGCAGCAACGGTTTGAAGGAGCGCCTCTTCTGGACTGTATAAGATGATAGGTCAGCGAATATTTGAATTTTGTGACCGAGTAAAGTGAGATTATCCGAATATCTGGCTTTCCTCATGACTGCTTCTTTGACGGAATAGTGATGTGGTTTAACAATGACATCTCCGGGCAATCCGTCCGATCTAGGGGCCTGTAGTGCCCTGTGTGCTCTGTCAAGTTCCAGGTGGTTATCCGGAATGTCAGGGATAAGGTTTTTAATCAAAGATTTAACTGCTTTATGGACATCCTTCTCAGATTCAGGGAGTCCCCGGAGTCTAAAGTTATATCTTCTGGATCTGTTCTCGAGGTCATCGATTTTTGAAAAGGCAGATTCCAATTGATCCTGTACTTCCTGTAATCTGGCAGAGTTTTGGTTAATCTGAGCCACTGATTGATCAGCTTTTTGTTCTATGGTGTCCATCCTTATCCCTATTTGCTGCAGGTCAGCATGTAAAGATGCAGTAATTTGGGCAGCATTCTGAGCCAATCCTTTATGCAGCATGTGTGAAAAGGCTGTCATCATAGACTGAAAGTCAGTGGGGACAGGCATGTCTGCTTGGGCCTCACTCACTGTGAGCAGCATGCCTGTGTGTGGATCCAGCAATGGGGATGTGGGATATCCTGGGCTCATCCTCCCCAAAAGGGATTCCGTGGAGGAGGGAGAGCTGACAGCTTGCAGAGGGGGGAAGTCAGTACCTGCATAAGGTGGATCTGTCTGGTCCTGGTCGGCTATAGAGTCCTCTTGTTGTTCTGAGGCCTGTAAGCCTCGTGTAGCCGACGCCATCTTGGCATATGTGAGGGGGCCGTTCGCGGCCGTCATTTGGCCAGAGGGGTCCCTCTGGACCTGGGTTTTTGGCATATCCCGGTGCCCCGGGTGTTCCCCTGTCAGGATGGCGCGGTGTGGGGCGGAAACGAGGGCTCCGTCGGCTCCGGTGGCTAGCGGTGGGCTGTGGTGGAGCGGAGCTCTAGTAGCCGGCGGCCATCTTAGAGCTGCCGCGCATGCGCACTCTCCACTTTTTTGAATTTAAGTAACAGTAAACAGTAAGTAAAGTAAGCCAATTTTTTTTTAATATTGTGAAAGATAATGTTACACCAAGTAAATTGATACTCAACATGTCACGCTTCAAAATTACGCCCGCTCGTGGAATGGCGAAAAACTTTTACCCTTAAAAATCCCCATAGGGACGTTTAAAAAAATCTACATGTTGCATGTTTTGAGTTAGGCTACTTTCACACTGGAGCGGTGGGGGCGCTAGCGGTAAAGCGGCGCTATATTTAGCGCCGCTTTACCGGCGTTTTAGCGGCGCATTGTGGCCGCTCGCGGGGTGTTTTTACCCCCCGCGAGCGGCCGAAAAAGGGTCAATACCGCCCGCAAACCGCCGCTATTGCGGCGTTTTGCGGGCGGGTTCGGCGCGCTCCCCCATTGTTTTCAATGGGACCGGGCGCTATAGGAGCGGTAAATATACCGCTCCTATAGCGAGCCAAAGATGCGGCTTGCAGGACATTTTTGAGCGTCCTGCAAGCGCACCGCTTCAGTGTGAAAGCCCTCGGGCTTTCACACTGAAGGAACAGCAACAGCTGTTTAGGGTCGGTTTGCAGGCGCTATTCTTAGCGCAATAGCGCTTGCAAACCGCCCCAGTGTGAAAGGGGCCTTACAGAGGAGATCTAGAGCTAGAATTGTTGCTCTCGCTCTACTGATCACGGTGATACCTCACATGTGTGATTTGAACACCGTTTTCATATGCGGGCGCTACTCACATATGCATTCGCTTCTGCACACGAGCTCAGAAGGACAGGGAGCGTTTAATTATTATTTTTTTCCTATTTATTTTACCTTTTATTTTGTATTTTTACACTGTTCTTTAACCACTTCGCATCCGGCCGTAGCCGAATGACGGCCACAGCGCGGATGCCAAATCCTGGGAGGCCGTCATATGACGGCCTCCCCTTTCCTCGTTCCCTGTGCGCGCTCACGAGCGCGCAGCAGGGAAATTCTGTGTTGGCCGTGTCCCTCGGACACGGCCAATCACAGATCGCTGTAAACGGCCAATAACAGCGGCCGTTTACAGTGCGATCGCCCTGGCCAATGAGAGATGATCTCATATGTAAACATATGAGATCATCTCTCAGCGCCGCTCCTCCTCCTCACACAGAGACAGCGTGTGAGGAGGGGGAGATGAACGGCTGCAGCGCCGTAAGTTTTTAAAAAAAAAAAATAAATAAATAAAGTGACATCCCCAGTGCCATCCCCAGTGCCATCCCCAGTGCCATCTGCCAGATCCTTCCCCAGTGCCATCTGCCAGATCCATCCCCAGTGCCATCTGCCAGTGCCATCCCCAGTGCCATCTGCCAGTGCCATCTGCCAGATCCATCCCCAGTGCCATCTGCCAGTGCCATCCCCAGTGCCATCTGCCAGATCCATCCCCAGTGCCATCTACCAGTGCCATCCCCAGTGCCATCTGCCAGTGCCATCTGTCATCAGTGCCACATATTAGTGCCATCTGTCATCAGTGCCACCTGTCAGTGTCACGTGCCATCTGTTATCAGTGTCACCTGTCATCAATGCCACGTATCAGTGCCATCTGTCATCAGTGTCATCAGTGCCACGTATTAGTGCCGTCTGTCATCAGTGCCATGTATTAGTGCCATCTCGCATCAGTGCCACGTATTAGTGCCATCTCGCATCAGTGCCACATATTAGTGCCACGTGATATCAGTGCCATGTATGAGTGTCATCTCTCATCAGTGCCACATATTAGTGCCATCTGTCATCAGTGTCACGTGTCATCAGTGCCCCGTATTAGTACCATCTGTCATCAGTGCCATGTCAGTGTCACGTGTCATCAGTGCCACGTCAGTGTCACGTGTCATCAGTGCCACGTCAGTGTCACATGTCATTGTCCTGGTGCTCCAGGGCCTTCAAAAGTGTAATAGGTAGTCAACAATTTAGATGTGTAATTTATGCTCCCAGAACACGTGATGGCGCTCCCTGCATGTTGGGCCTCTCTAAGTGGCCAGGCTGTGGAAAAGTCCCACATATGTGGTATCGTAATAATCAGGAGGAGTAGCAGAATTTATTTTGGGGTGTCATTTGTGATATACACATGCCATGTGAGAGAAATAACCTATTACAATGACAATTTTGTAGAAAAAAAATAAAAAATAAAAAAATAATTCATTTTGCAAAGAATTGTGGGAAAAAATGACAACATCAAAAAGCTCACCACGCCTCTTACTAAATACCTTGGAATGTCTACTTTCAAAAAAGGGGTCATTTGGGGGGTATTTGTACTTTCCTGGCTTGTTCGGGTCACAAGAAATGAGATAGGCCACCAGTACATCAGATGTGATCAATTTTGTATGATTCGCACCACAGCTTGTAGAGTCTGTAACTTTCACAAAGGCCAAATAATATCCACTAATTTGGGTTATTTTTACCAAAGATATGTGGCAGTATAAATTGTGGCCAAAATTTATGAAGAAAAATTAATAATTTGCTAAATTTTATCACAGAAACAAAGAAAAATGCGTTTTTTTTCAAAATTTTCGGTCTTTTTTCAATTATAGCGCAAAAAAATAAAAAACCCAGAGGTGATCAAATACCACCAAAAGAAAGCTCTATTTGTGGGAAAAAAAGGACAAAAAATTCATTTGGGTACAGTGTTGCATGACTGAGTAATTGTCAGTCAAAGCGTGAGAGCACCGAAAGCTGAAAATTGGTCTGGATGGGAGGGGGTGTTGGTGCCTGGTAGGCAAGTGGTTAAAAAAAAAAAAATTGTGTCACTTGTATTCCTATTACAAGGAATGTAAACATCCCTTGTAATAGAAAAAAAAGCATGACAGGACCTCAAAGACAAAAAGACCTCAGATCTCATATTTACACTAAAATGCAATAAAAAATATTGTGTCATTTAAAAAAAAAAAATTCCCTTTAAGAGCTATGGACGGAAGTGACGTTTTGACGTAGCTTCTGCCCTGCAATGATATGGAGACAGGTGGGGGCCATCTTCCCCTCACTCGTCTCCATTTCAGGCTAGGGAGAGGATCTGATCACCTCTGCCGCTACCGACAGTTCCAGTAAGCGGCGGAGGGCAATTACGTGATCTTTCAGCGAATCCACCGCAGAGACCACTTTTATCTTGAAATTGACCGCCCACTGAAGAAGAGGATACCGGGGTTATGGCAGCTAGATGCTGCCATAACAACAATATTCCTCTTCAAAGTACCGACGTATAACGACTGTGGGCATTCTGGAAGTGGTTAAAATGCATGTGTGTTGGAGCTGCATTGCCTTTGTGTATTGGGGTGCCATTTAAAGTAAATATCATTGCAATGTCCTAATGCACATAGGGTTAAATAAAGTATTTATAACACTGTTCTAGTTGTAGAGTCCCTTTAACCACTTGACATCCGCGCTATGGCTGAATGACGGCCTCCCCTGTGCACGCTCCCTGTGCGCGCCCTACGGAGAGCGCTGTGATCACCGAGTCACTGAGGTCCCGGCCCCTTACCATGTGATCAGCTGTCAGCTAATGACAGCTGATCACATGATCAAAACAAAAGCTCGGTGATTGTTTTTTTTTTCCTCACGCTGACAGCAGAGGAGAAAAAAAAAAGCCGATCACCGGCTCATCTTAACGGGACATCGGTTCCGAAAAGGAAGAGGCAATTATGCCTCATGTATGCCATCTCACAGTGCCCACAAGTGCCACCTGTCAATGCCCACACGTGCCACCTATCAATGCCCACCAGTGCCACCTATCAATGCCCACCAGTGGTGCCAATCAGTGCCACCTAAAAGTGCTGCCTATCAGTGTAACCCATCAGTGCCCATCACTGCCACCCATCGGTGCACATCACTGCCACCTATCGGTGCCCATCACTGCCGCCTCATCAGCGTACATAAATGACATACAAAAATAACCCATTTTAAAATGTTATAGCAAAATTTAAAAAAAACATTTGGGTACAGTGTTGTATCACCGCGCAATTGTCATTCAAAGTGTGACAGCGCTGAAAGCTGAAAATTGGTCTGGATAGGAGGGGGGGTTAAGTGCCCAGTAAGCAAGTGGTTAAACCAACTACAGTATTTGTAGCTGTTAACTTTTTTTTTTTTAATGGCCATAGTTCCTGTTTTCTCTACTTTGACTTCAGGTTAAATACTGCTGTTTCAATCATTTCTTTTTAATTAATCAAAGATCAAGTCATATACCCTCGTCCTCTGGTTCCTATTCCCTCAGTAAAACCTCCTGTAAGTAAGTGATGGTCTCATAACAAGCAAAAAGTAAAAACTCTTGACAGAGTAAAAAAAGAGAGAAACATAATGTATAAAATGATCAGTCATGGCAAAGTTTCCTTGTGACTCCCAAGGTATCTCTTTAACCGATCTTAGTCAATGGAAAAACATTTTGCACTTATAAAGATCATCTTTTGATTTTTCCAGGGATCAATAACTGCTCTAACTTGCCTTTATCCCTATTATCAGTAAGGTCACCTGCAACATTTTACATAGTGAGTAGCTGAAAGAAGCCCCACAGAATTACAGGTAATTGAAGCATAACAGTTCCCAGAACTTTATCCACTGAAATATACAAACTGTAATAATCATACATCATATTCCAGTCACTAGTCACTGAACACCAAAAGGAGACTCGTTCTCTCCAAGGCCTGATTGAGAAATCATTGTAAGAACAGTAATACCATGCCTGAAAATCATATTTTCAACTAGCAAATGACAAGGAAGGCTAAGTTACTTAATGTCATATGTTAAATCTTGGCCCAGCAATGCTGAAAATGTCTTTCACATTCAATAGTTAAAAAATAAGCGAGAATAAAAAGTTTATCTATTATCTTGTACGTTAAGAACTTATGCATAGAACTTTTTAAACAGATTTTAAAGGGTTAGGGCAAACATTTAGAATTTGACTTTTTTTGCACCCTGAAACCCATGCCCTTACCTGTATTCCATGTGATTACAGACAAAACTAGTCAAATTGGTCACAATTAAAAAGCTCTCTGTAGACAATGTTTGCATCTGTACACATCAGGGAAAAAATAAGATATAGCATTTTATATAAGTTACAGCATTTATAGGTGAGATAAATATTTTTCAGCTGTTACATTTAACTGAAGCACAAAACCTTCCTAGCTGTTGTGGTACCAGCAGGTAGTTCTTAACTCTTCCGATAATAAATAAATGATCTGAGGCTCGGTTAGGTGCAGACAATTGCAGACGTTCATATTTTCAAAACTTGAAAACTGCACTGGTCATTGAATGAGGAAATCTACCAGACATGAAGAGGCTAACGTGAGGTTTAAAGAATATATAAATCCTTTTTAATTTTTGATAGAATCGAGAATAGTTATAACCCTGTCAAGTTTTTTTTCAATCACACTGGTCACCAGGACAAACAGAGAGGGCAACAATAAAAAACTTACGGCGGTTAAAACCCTTCATCACTCTATCTAAAATATATGCTTTTTTTTTTTTTTTTTTTAAAGAATACGGGTTTATTAATCTCAAAGACATTTAAAAATACAATCTTTGACAATATCTTAACACATGGTATAGTAAAATCTCTGTGCAAGGTAAAAAATAAATAAAAAATTATAGGTTCCTTATGACATACTTTATAACATGTGCCAGGTGGTTTATTGGAATGGATCAGAGACCTCACTGGGAACGTATCTCATTTGTGATCAGGAAACATCCTTGTAGGGGGTCTTAAGCCCCATACACACGGTCGGACTTTTTCATGGATTCTGTCCGATCGGACAATGTTGTTGAAAAATCAGACCGTGTGTATGCACCATCGGACAGTGTATGTCGGTTTGTCCGACGGACAAAGTCTTATCTCCTGCTGGAAAGATTTGCCGACAACACGGTCCGATCACACCAAATCCGATCGTGTGTACGGTTGTCCGACCGGACAAAGTGCTACGCATGCTCAGATCACATTACAAGACCAAAGCTATTGGCTACTAGCCTCTACGTAGTCCCGTCGTAGGCAACAAACGTCACCACGTTC
Organism: Lithobates sylvaticus; assembly: GCA_028564925.1. Classification (NCBI taxonomy): domain Eukaryota; kingdom Metazoa; phylum Chordata; class Amphibia; order Anura; family Ranidae; genus Lithobates; species Lithobates sylvaticus. The sequence goes on from CM053027.1 coordinate 65,964,823, forward strand.
AGAATGATCGGATTTTCCGACAACTTTGTCCGACCGTGTGCACGCAAAACCAACATCGGACAAAGTATGACGGACATGGTCCGACGGACCTGGTCCGCGGATTGTCCGACCGTGTGTATGGGGCTTAAGTGTGACTGTGTTGTCCTGGCATATAGAAACAGAGGAAGAGAGGAAAGACATTTTTTTAAACAGAAGTTCTGAATGTAGACTCAATGAGATGTAATGCCCCGTACACACGGTTGGAAATTCCAACGGAAAAAATGTTCGATCGGACCATGTTGTCGGAAAATCCACCCGCGTGTGGGCTCTATCTGACTTTTTCCATCGGAATTTCTGACAAAAAATATTTGAGATCCTGCTCTTAAATTTTCCGACAACGAAATCAGATCAGACTTTTTCCGATCAGGTGTAGAGAATTCCGACGGATAAAGTGCCACGCATGCTCAGATCAAATTACGAGACCAAAGCTATTGGCTAATAGCCTCTACGTAGTTCCGTTGTACGCAACGAATGTCACCACGTTCAGAATGATCGGATTTTCCGACAACTTTGTCCGGCCGTGTGTATGCAACACCAGTGTCAGACAAAATCCGTAGGAAAAAATCTGACGGATTTTGTGGTCGGAATTTCCGACCGTGTGTACAGGGGCTTAGAGAGATTCATCCTTACCCAGATCACAGTCATCTCTACCTCACTCAGTGGACTGACCCTGCAGATTCAGACCTGCCCCCTGATGTAGGACACCACTGTGATGTTGTTGAGCCTCATGGGGGGGAATAAAAAGTCTACTGTCAGGTGATGAAAGGTAAAGGAAGCATAAAAGAGTTGGCCAGAAAACCAGAATGTTGAAAACAACTTCCAGATAGGGGAGCTACACTGGCAAAAACTTCCCAACAGGGGAGTTCGACTGTCAAAACAACTTCCCGACAGGGCATTTCCACTCCAAATAACTCTGCAGCACAGAAGATGTATTACTGTGCCAGCACCCAAGGCTTCATCTGCCTGTTTGCGGGACATGAATAGCTGGGTGCATGATCAGCAATGCAGAAAAAAACCCTTTCAGGACAGGAAGCCTTTTCCATGGAGCCCACCACAATATAGGTATGGGAGAGATCGTGGTCCTGATCGTCAGGCATTGAGATACTGACAGGTAAGGCGAGGAAAGCCAGGATTACTCAGCATCCTACCACCAGTATGCTTTAGTGGCAAAAACAATGTATCTGGAACCGTAATGAATTAAGATACACAAGGTTTTGCATAGGAGTCAGATGACTCCTTTTGAAAGACTAGCTAGCCAATCTCTTGTACAGTTCTGAGAACTCCATCTGTATTCTTGACAGGGATCCCTGTCTAGAGAAGGAGTGGTTCGAGCATCCAACTAGCAGACATGTATGCTGCATAATATCTTGACCCATGTAGAAACAGAGGTGCGTCAGAGAAGACAGCTCTGGGAGTTGGAAATAGGCATCCCTCTAAGCTAACATAGTACTCATCTTAAAATCACATCTGTTGGAACTTGAATTGCTGTCCCTACTCCTAGAGCAGTAAGATTGACGTTAGCTAGCAGAAATTGTCTATTGTTGCAGGAGCAAAGGATACCTCCTGGCACAGTCAGATGCTTGGAGGTAACTAATTGTCCAACATGGCCTGAAGTGATTGTCCTGAGGGTCTAAGTGTCTGAGACCAAAACTGTACCCTCCTATCAGAAGAGGAGCAACCAAATACCCATACTATATGTATGGGTGTCTGAAAAGGACCTGTAAGCAATCTCTCCCCCAGAAGTAGAGATCTTTGCTGACTTCTTGGTTGAGGACTCTCTTTCTATCTTCAATTCTTGAATTCAGGAGCAACCCTATTTGGAGTTAGACACCGACTTTTGAACTGCAGTCTTCATTCATTTGACAAACATTTTCTCTGAGGCAGGAGGCCAGACTAAACGCAATCCCAGATTTATCAAATAAAGCTAGCCCGTAAAGGGGATATTCTAAACTCTTGCAATACACACAAGATTGTCCCACTTGTCAGAATAATTCTTTAGGGTAGAATTAATATTCTTCTTACTAACTTCTATAGCATTGGAAGAGAGGCAAGGGTTAAGGAAGGTTCACAGGCTGCAACGGCAGACAAGATATATTCCCTAAGAACAAGACCAACACATAAAGTTAGCACCAGAAGATACTACACCACCTAAGGACACACCCAATCATCATGACTGAGTATACCCCTGAAGGACACAGCATCCTCCAATGGCTACTCCATGCATACAGCTAAGCTCATGAAGGCCACATCAACCAAATAGGTGACTCATTATGCTGGAAAACCTCTTCCTCATAAGTGCCTAATCTGACACCCTGCAGTGCAGGTAGAAGTGTCCTGGTTGGGGTTGATTTGAACAACCCAGTTCTGCAAGGTGCAGGGTGCTGACCACTAAGACATTTTGCTGCTCTGTCCTCCTGTTCATTTTGCACCACTCTTCTAGAATGAGCTTCCAACTTTAACATCATAGGGAAAAAAAGGGAACAGTCTCCTTTGGAAGTGCTAAAAATACTTGCATTGCAGGTATCTCTGCAAGATCTTACATTTTAGGCATCCTAATAGCCTTACAAAAAGGAGGTGAAAAAACCTGCATATAGATCATCCTCATCCGCATCTTCCTTTTAGAAATTGTTTGAAGAGGGTTAAATTGGCCAGTTGACTGGTCCTGCAAGGAAAAAGTTTGACATTGTCAGAGTTGACTCCTTGCGGAGTTGTGACAAACTCCTTTAGAGTGTCTTGACTACCTGTGGCAACCTGTTGGTCGCTGTCATTTTCCTCCCTGGATGCCTGAACAAAGCAGGAAATTCATACAGTATTTTGCCTACCAAGGCACGAGCACCAAGGGCCCAGTTTACAGTGTGCATAATACATGCAGGTTTGGAGAGACTTAATAGCAAGTGTCCATTAGTCAGCTTCCCATACACCAGCTTTAAGAGGCCCACAGAATGGTTAACAATCCAGGAAACAGTACCAATAAGGAAGACATTGCCCCCCTCCAGCTATAACCTGCATGGAGCAGCCAGAACATAGAGAGATTAGACTGCTGGATGCATAAGGACCTGTGGCAATACGAAATACATCCCTGCTAAAAAGGTCTAAGGGAGAACTTCACATTGTTAAGAAAAGAAAATATTATAACATGTATAATTGGTATTCAAGCCATGTGGTAATTTATAAAATAACCTTCCCAATTCAAGCTATAGCTGCTGAAGTTTTCTAAGCTGTCCAAAAAAGACAGTGTAACAGTAGTTTATTTTTGCTAGGTGAGAAAAACCCCTAAGGGGTTAACTACTGCTAAAGGAAAACTGATACTGCAGCTTCTCACATCTGGGCACCGATTCCATCAAGTGATTAATGAAACAGAAAGCAAACCTTGCTTAAACAAACAGATATCTATTCCGGACAGATAAAAAGACAAAGGCAGGTGACTGTACCAAACTTTGTTAAAATGTTGCTCTGCACATCGATTACCCAGAGCATAGTCATCTCCATATGTTTTCATTTTGGTTACTTTTTTTAACATAAGTGGAGTTACCCCCTAACAGCCCACATGGCATCTGGCCCCTTCTACTGACCCCAAGCCAAACATACTCAAGTATCTAAGACCTCTCCCACAGGGCAATCGATTCATCCACAGGGTGACCCAGGTCCCAAAGGCAGGAACGCAGCTGCTGTATCCATGCTGGGTATACTTAATGGCCACCCACTGATAGCAGGGCCCCCAACCAATGCAAATGCCCACCGATGGCAGGGCCCACTCTCCAGGCATGTGTGCCATAACACCATCCCGCTGATAGCTGGGGACTCAGTGACCCCTCAAAACATCCTGGAAGACTACTGGATACCACAGGATGCTCCTGACATCCGCACAGCGGTCTCACTCGAGACCCGGCCACCGATACTTCCAAAAGGTAGGAAAACTTTATACAAAATTGGTCCTATATCTGAGGAGGACAAAAAAGCAATGTGGCCTCTGGCTCAGCCTGAATATGTATTTGAGTGGGGTGCTGTGGGGTACTAGCCGAGTACACAGTACAACTGGCTATTTGTATTTCAGCGGCATTCGCTCCTCTCCCCCTCACAGTCAGCAGAAGACCGCGGGGATCGGCGTATAACACACACCCATGATTTTCCCCTGATTTTATATGGTATATATATATATATATATGAAAATTCAAAGGGTGAGGTGCACAGCGGTCTGAGCAAAATGTGCAAGCAATCTGGCCTTCCCAGAAGAGATGGGTTTGCTGCTCATAAAAATTTATTGAAAATGTAAAAATTTACATAAAAAATGCATGGTATAAATAGTGACGTTTCGGGCTAACACAGAAAACGCCCTTCTTCAAAACCACATACCTACAAATGACAACATACATGGACAATCGCTCATTAACATCATCATCACATGATTGGATAATGGAATCATTAAGCAAGTTGCAATCAATTCGTAAGGAAGTATACAAAATTCTTTATCATATATTTATTAATTCAAACAACTGGAATGACTCTAAGCAACAGGTGTATTAAATCCCTCACATCACAAAGATGTAATCGGTCGGACACTACGTCTAAAAAAACAAAATTAAAAAAATAATAATAAATAATAATGAAAAAGATCAAAAATAAGATGAATATAGTCCTTCATATTCATGTCTGTATAGACTAATAATGAAAAGGCTAATACATAAATAGACTATTACAGGAAAACTAGTACAAAGAAAAAAATAATCAGAAAAAAACTATTACAGAAAGTGTTATTAAAGACAAAATCTGAATTTAACCCCTTTGGTTGTAAAGTATCTAAACAATGTATCCAATTAACCTCTCTTTTCCTCAATTCTAGTTCCCTATTCCATCCTGGCCTATTTTCTGTCAATAACCATATATCTCAATTGTGACACCTTATGATTTTGTTCTATAAAGTGTCTGGCCAATAGTAATTTATCGAGTTTATCTCTAATGGAGTACTTATGTCTTGCAATCCTTTCTTTGACTTTTTGTGTTGTCTCTCCAACATAAACAAGCCCACATGGACATTTAACCTCTAGAGATCTGCGCTATAGCCAAATGGCGGCTACAGTGCGGATCTACATTGCCGGGACGTCCTATGACGTCGTCCCGTGCACGAGCGGCCTGCGTGCCCCCTGAAGGGCGCGCACGGTGCGCTCTGTGATCAGCGAGTCTGTGAGACTCGCTGGATCACAGATCCGAGTAAGGGGTCGATCCCGACCCCTTACCACGTGATCAGCTGTCAGCCAATGACAGTTGATCATGTGATATCAACAGAGCCGGTAATCGGCTATTTTTCCTCCTCGAGCTGACAGCGTGAGGAGAAAAAAAAAGCAGATCACTGGGGGCAGTGAGAGGGACATTAGTTCTGATCACTGCAATGTGCCCCAGCCCCCACAGTGCCCACCTGTGTCCCCTACAAGTGCCGCCTACCAGTGCCCACCAGCTCCACCTGTCAGTGCCCACCAGCTCCACCTGTCAGTGCCCACCAGCTCCACCTGTCAGTGCCCACAGAGCCACCTGTCAGTGCCCACAGTGCCATCTGTCATTGCCCACAGTGCCATCTGTCAGTACCACCTGTCAGTGCCCACAATAAGTGCCTGAACAGTGCTGCACATCAGTGTCACCTACCAGTGCCCATCAGTGTCACCTACCAGTGCCAACTATCAGTGCCCATCAGAGCCACCTATCTGTGCCCATCAGTGCCATCTATCAGTGCCAAGCTATTGAACATGATTTTTTTTTTCAACATTTTCCATCTTTTTTTGTTTGTTTAGCAAAACATAAAAACCCCAGCTGTGATTAAATACCACCAAAAGAAAGCTCTATTTGTGGGAAAAAAAATTATAAAAATTGAATTTGGGTACAGTGTTGTATGACTGCGCAATTGTCATTCAAAGTGCGTCAGTGCTGAAAGATGATAATTGGTCTGGACAGGAGGGGGGTTTAAGTGCCCAGTAAGCAAGTGGTTAATAATGTATATAACACAAGAGGACTGACAGGTGAAGTAGTCTCTGATTGGTATGTTATATCCTTTATGGGGGTGTGACGTTTGCCTTTAGACTACTTTCACACTGGGGCGGGTGGTATAGCGGCACTATTTTTAGCCCTGCTTTACCATCATTTTAGTGGGCGCCTGCATAGCGCTGCCCCATTGTTTTCAATGGGCAGGGGCACTTTAGGAGAGGTGTATACACCACTCCTACAGCGCTACAATGATGCGGCTTGCAGGACTTTTTTTTACCGTCCTGCAAGTGTACCACTCCAGTGTGAAAGCACCCAGGAGAGACAGGAGAGGCTCTTTACAGGCGATATGCAGGCGCTATTTTTAGCACTGCAGCACCTGTAAAGCTCCTCAGTGTGAAAGTAGCCTTAATCATACTCGTACACTGTATACAGCAGAGACCGAGAAATTAACCTTTATTTGGTGGACCCAAAAATGTGACATGAGAGGTAGCTCTACTATATTGATCTGATTGAACTAATCTATCATATATGCTTCTCCCTCAGTGGTACAAGGGTAATGGGGGGGTGGTAAAATTCATGGACAGTAGTACAATTACTATTGAGAATAGACCAGTGTTTTTAATAAAAAATATTTATCTTGTTAGTGAATGGATAAATTGTGAAATGAATGGCATTCTGTGACTAGTGGTGTTGCCTCATTAGTGATGGATCTATTAAATTTCAGACTTGGAACTAAATATACATGGTGACGTTTTCAGCTAACATCATCATCATCACATGATTGGATAATTGCATCATATAATTTTTTATCATTTTCATTATTATTATTTTTATTTTTTTATAATTTTTTTTTAGACGTACTGTCCGACCAATTACATATTTGTGATGTGAGGGATTCAATACACCTGTTGCTTGGAGTCGTTCCAGTTTTCTATACATTTTTATGTGCAGCAATCACATCTCTTCTTTATATATTTATATATATATATATACATTATCTCACAAAAGTGAGTACCTCCATCACATTTTTGTAAATATTTTATTATATCTTTTCATGTGACAACACTGAAGAAATTACA
>CM053027.1:65976913-66069413 GCA_028564925.1 Lithobates sylvaticus
CATCTCTGCCTACCTAAATCATGTACAGTTTGTGCAGTTTTCAACAATGCACAAGATTAGAAAATTAAAAGATTTTGGTAAAATTTCCCAATTGTTCCAAAATGTATTTGCCAAAATTCATGCAAAATCAATGTGACAGGTGGAGATAGTGACCTTTGATAATTTTTAAGGGTACAATGATATAATAACTCTTGGTGGCTACAGAAGCTCCTTTCAACTATCCAAGACCAGTTCTTGTGTGCTTCATTAGCCTCATTGTGTCAAATGTTTTCACAGAAAGAAATAAAAACATTTAAAGAGGTGTCATACAAATAACAATCAAATACATAAAAAAAGGAGCAACAATCGCATACATAAACATATGTAAAGAACTCCTGAATAAAATATACTAACGTCCTTAATGAAACTGAGAGTTTGCACTTCTTTGTCGCTGGTAAAATCAGTAATTTTATAGCCAAATCAATTTTGCCAAAATCACTATGCCCATCCCTTATTGTAAGAATCGGACTGGATGATGTTGCCTGGACAGTGCCATGGGGAAAGGAGCAGAGAACAGAATGAGAGAGAGAGAGAGAGAGAGAGACAGAGAGAGAGACAGAGAGACAGAGAATGAGTTTAAAAAATGCTCCCAGGCCCCACAGCTCCCTACAGAGGTTGCCTTACATTGGCCATAGACAGATCCAAATTTGGCCGGTTTAGCAGATACTAAATTTCAGTTAGTATGTGGCTCCCCCTATTCAATAGAGATTGTTTTTTAGACCAATTTCTGTTGAATGGACAAGTTGGAATACTTTTGTAGATCAGTGGCTGCAGCCGCTGATCAGTATGTTTCGTACAGTGGATGCAGCTGTCAGAATACAATGTCCCATCAGAAGGGATTCCTAAATCCACATAATTTATGTTGATGGAAGAATATGTTAGTTTTTCTTTCATTCAGCCCGCTAGCTGCTTAAAAAAAATGAGCTGTCTATGGCTAGCTTAAGTTGTATTTCCCTTAAGGTGCCACTGAGTATTTTAAAAGACATCTATTTGACTGTCAGCATATGTATCCTCCGTCTATTGTTTTTCTACACATAGAATAGACTGGGAAAAAAAAGATACAGAGCAGCTACTTTATAACTTATGTCATCATTCTTCAAGCTCTGTAAAATCATACTGTATTTTGCATTGTTTTGTTAAAAGGTTCAGTGCTTTTTTATCATAGTACTGACAGGTTTGCAGGTTGATATATTTAGCATGGTTTAATCTGACAGTTATATTTGCAGATACGACTACCTGGGAGTAATTTCATTTTATTTCTGCTGCGGGATAAATCATATTAAGATTATTAATTAACAGTAAATCATCCGAATTGAGTTCTTTGAGCTTTAAAGTTCGATTAGTTTCCTTTTGTGGTTCATTACTTTCATGATGTTTATTAATGACTAGAAAATTAGGCATAATAATCACATTACATTTGCTGATTTTACAAAAAGTATAGCAGTTAATCCTCGTGGTAATACAAATCCAAAGTCACCGATAAGTCCTACAAAGAATGTTAAAGCTTTTCTGCAGAATATGACCTTTAAAATATAAATGATAAAAAATATTTAAATAAAAAAAATTGTTTGGAAAAATAAAATAAAAAATACAATGAACATGCATCAAAAAAATATATTATTAATATTATTATTACTACTACTACTATTTAGCTATGCTTTACCAGTTAAGGACCAGCCGCCTGGGCGAATGGCCATAGCTGTACGTCTGGCGCTTTAAGAGCTCTAGGGGGTGCGCGTGGCCGCCGGGCACCCATGATCGCTCCTGAGAGAAACAGAACAGGGATCTGTCAATGTAAACAGACAGATCTCTATTCTGTCAGGAGAGAGGAGACAGATCTGCTGTTTATAGTGATTATGAACAGTGATTGATCTCTTCTTCCAGGCAGGCCCACCCCCCCCCCCACAGGTAGAAACACACCCTAGAACACACATTTAACCCCTTGATCACCCTAGTGTTAACCCCTTCCCTGCCAGTGACATTTATACAGTAATAAGTGCTATTTTTAGCTCTGATCACTGTATAAATGTCAGTGGTCCCAAAAAAGTATCAAAAGTGTCCGATCTGTCCAACGCAATGTCACAGTCCCGCTAAAAATCGCTGATCACTGTCAATACTAGTAAAAAAAAAATAATAAAAATGCCATAAATCGATCCCCTATTTTGTAGACTTTTAACTTTTGTGCAAACCAATCAATATACGATTTTTTTTACCAAAAATATGTAGACGAATACATATCGGCCTAAACTAAGGAAGACATTTTTTTTTTGATATTTATTATAGCAAAAAGTAAAACAATATATATTTTTTTCCAAATTGTCAGTCTTTTTTTGTTTATAGCGCAAAAAATAAAAACAGCAGAGGTGATCGAATACCACCAAAAGAAGTCTCTATTTGTGGCGAAAAAAGGACATCAATTTTATTTGGGTACAGCATCTCAGGTAAAGTGACGCAGTGCCGTATTGCAAAAAATGGCCTAGTCATTAGGGTAGCAAATCCTTCTGGTCCTTAAGTGGTTAAAGACATTTGTAAAGATGAATGTTATAAGAAAACATACAGTATATTGCTGTTACTGTTGTTTTCTTTTAGGTCCCATTTGTGCAGCCTGGATTCAGACTGCATTCAGAGCTGCTCATCTGTACCTAATCACATGTAACCACTCAGATGTGTCCTTACATACAGTATGTATAGTCGGGCATCTGTCAGTCATTGATTTGTACAGACGGCTGGTCATAGCTGAACCTATGAATTTGGACTGCACAACGATGCTAATTTCTGACAGTGTACTGTCCTTTGTGCCTATGTGAATTAGACCTTAAGAATTGATAAACCTCAGTCTGTGGGTCTTTGTATTCTTTTATGATTGTTTCTCTTCAATCTGGCTGTCTCCTGATATTGCCACATCAATCAACAATACTTGTTTCTTCACAACGCTTGTTATATCAGAACTGTTGTATTTCAGAGGTTATCTATCTCGAGGCAGAAATCCTGTACTTTTATTATTTGATTCTCGATTACTTTCTCTGTTTAGTGTTCCTGAAATTATTTTGTGGTCAAATATGATAATATTTGTAGATGTTTTAGAGCAGGGGTCTCCAAACTGCGGCCCAGGAGCCAAATTTGGCCTTTTGCTTGCTTTTATTCAGCCAACAATGAGGCATAATTCCCCCCATGGAAACCAATGAAGGGGGCACATTTCCTCCCAATGACACCAACGATGGGGCCCAATGACATCAACGATGAGGCACAATTCCTCCCACTTACACCAATAATGGGACGCAATCACTTGCACTGAAACAAACCATAGGACGCTATTTTTTCCAACTGATGTCGGGACCTTTTCTACTCCCACTGGCCAGAGTCTGGCCCCCCTAAACTCTGAAGGACAGTAAACTGACTCTTTCATTAGAAAGTTTGGAGACCTCTGATTTAGAGTATGATTGACACCACCTTATCTTGCTGCTTCTCATAGCCCTTCTGCACAATCATTCTTCTTTGTATAATCAGCATTTGAGATTGCAGGTACTTTCCTAGATTTGCTTTGATTCATTGAAATTGAACACTTATGAAATTAGCTGATTTTTGATAACCTCATGATATGTCCTTTAAAGTCACTGCTGTACACACTTTGTAAAATGACTTGGACCGCTTTATATAAATGGTGCACAAAATATTAGTAAGCAGTTAGTAATAACACGTAAAATAGTTTATTTATTTTTATTATTTATATATTTATTTATTACAGGTACTTATATAGCTCCATCAATTTACACAGTGCATTATATATGTATTGTACATTCACATCAGTCCCTGCCTTCAAGGAGCTTACAATCTAAGATCCCTGACTCACATTCATACATATTATATACATACTAGGGCTAATTTAGAGAGGAGCCAGTTAAAATACCAGCATGTCTTTGGAGTGTGGGAGGAAACCGGAATACCCGGAGGAAACCCACACAGGCACAAGGAGAACGTGCAAATAGGTAGTTCATCTTAGATAAGGAGGACGCTGGGAATGTCTGCTTTACCCATAATCATTAATGCTAGTATCACAGGGATGTACATGCGTTCAGCAGATCCTGAAATAAAATTGGTACTCCAATGTTAGGGGTTCACTTAACCTTCTGTTAGTGTTAAAGTGGTTGTAAACCTCAGACATGAAATATAAACAAAGCATATCCCTCTATAGTGTGGACTTGTCTAATTTAAGAGCACTAAGTCTAATTTCCGTCTGCTGCTTCATTCTTCTCCTATCAGCATAAATCACTAGTTTTTCTGACACCAAGAGAAAACAGGTGACAGGTTGGGACTTTAAGCACACAGCCTGTGATTGACTTCCTCATCTCTTTTACTGTGTGCTGTGTGAAGGTGATGTGTTCCTTCTCTCCAAACAGCTCTCTTCACTGAGCACTGCAGGGTATAACGTCAGCTCTCCAACCCTTTTTTTCTGGAAGCTCAGACAAACTTTATAAAATATACATTTTGAATTGATGTAGAAAAGAGAAGACTGCACATAAACAGGCACAACTTGTGTAGGAGAATTTTTTAATCTCTGTGTATCACCTGAGGCCAGTCACTTCATTGGTTATATAGTACCTTTTAATGTGACAACACTGAAGAAATTACACTTTGCTACAATGTAAGGTAGTGAGTGTACAGCCTGTATAACAGTGTAAATTTGCTGTCCCTTCAAAATAACTCAATACACATCCATTAATGTCTAAACCGCTGGCAACAAAAGGGAGTAACACCATAAAGTGAAAATGTCCAAATTGGACCCAATTAGACATTTTCCCTCACTGGTGTCATGTGACTCGTTAGTGTTATAGGGTCTCAGGTGTGAATGGGGAGCAGGTGTGTTAAATTTGGTGTTATCGCTCTCACTCTCTCATACTGGTCACTGGAAGTTCAACATGGCACCTCATGGCAAAGAACTCTCTGAGCATCTGAAAAAAAAAAAGAATTATTGCTCTACATGAAGATGGTATAGACTATAAGAAGATTGCCAAGACCCTGATACTGAGCTGCACCATACAGCGGTTTAACAGGAAAGGTTCCACTCAGAACAGGCCTCACCATGGTCGACCAAGGAGGTTGAGTGCACGTGCTCAGCATCACATCCAGAGGTTGTCTTTGGGAAATAGACATATGAGTGCTGCCAGCATTTCTGCAGAGGTTGAAGGGGTGGGGGGTCAGCCTGTCAGTGATCAGACCATACGCCACACACTGCATCAAATTGGCCTGCATTGCTGTCATCCCAGAAAGAAGCCTCTTCTAAAGATGATGCACAAGAAAGCCCACAAACAGTTTGCTGAAGACAAGCAGACTAAGGACATGAATTACTGGAACCATGCCCTGTGGTCTGATGAGACCAAGACAAACGTATTTGGTTCAGACGGTATCAACGTGTGTAGTGGCAACCAGGTGAGGAGTACAAAGACAATTATGTCTTGCCTACAGTCAAGCATGGTGGTGGGAGTGTCATGGTCTGGGGCTGCATGAGTGCTGCTGGCACTGGGGAGCTACAGTTCATTGAGAAAACCATGAATGCCAACATGTCTTGTGACATACTGAAGCAGAGCATGATCCCCTCCCTTTGGAGACTGGGCCGCAGTATTTGTGAGATACGGTATGTAAAGGCTTACAACTGAGCTAACAATATTTTTTCCTACATTACAGCTTCCCTATGTACCAATATACCATTAAAGCGGAGTTCCAATGGAACTTCTGCTAATCCATCCCCCCGCACTACCAACCCACATGGCTGCAGCTGCCCCTTTACTAGCCCTCAAGACTAACTTCTCCACCACAGTCCTCCAGACTGACACTCAGTGCTGCCTCTTCGATGCCCATCAGTGCAGCCTATCAGTGCCCATCATTGCCGCCACATTAGTGCCCATCAGTGCAGCCTATCAGTACTCATCAGTACAGTCTCAACAGCACACATCAGTGAATAAGAAAAATTACTTATTTTCTAAAACAGAAATAAGCAAAACTTTTTTTTCAGCCACAGAAGCTGATGGCCTTCTTCATCCAGCCTGCCGTGGCGAGCGGGAGAAGACAAGATGGCACTGCAGCTCAATCCTTGAGGCAGACTTCTGCATACACTGACCTCCCAGACGTGGATCCCGAGGATCCTTGTGGAGTGATGGCACCTCTATCTCCCAGAAGATCATCCCCATACAGCCCTGCCTCCGCTTGCCCAGCCAAAGCACGCATGACAATGGACTCTCATCACCATCGGACCTGGTGAGTGAAGCACACATACCAGGGCAAACAGGGGCGGCTCTAAAATCCTCCATAGCGGAATTCCCCACTTCAGGGCAGCCAGTTCTGGATTCTACAATGAAGGAAATGCTGCTATCACTAAAATAATCTATTTTAGCAGATTTCTCTTCATTAATCCAAAGATTTACCTCTGATATGCAGGTTATGGGAGACAGAGTACATTATATAGAAGGAAAAAATGGAGGCGTGTGCCACTACAGTGAATGATCTCATTGATGGCTATGAGGAAAACAAGGAAGATTACAGGCAAATACAAGCAAAGTTAGCGGACCTCGAGAACCGCTCAAGGCGCAACAATGTCAAACTGCAAGGAGTCCCTGAATCCATCCAACAACAAGATCTGCAAGAGTATGCCAAAGATATGATATCTTATAGACAGGGAAAACACTTGTTGAGAGAAGAAAAGCAGCTTCCTGATGACGCAAATGGAATTGTGAAACGCGTAGAGGCTGCTGGGAGATTTTTTTCGTCACTTCCTGCCAAACGAAAGAGAGGCTTGTGACGCATGCCGCCAAGAGGAGATACAGGAGCAGACAGGTTGACATTCCCCCATTCCACGTACACGGCTGGATTAGCTTGGTGCCAGCTCAGAGGCACTATAGCATGTGAGTTTGATTGTGTTTTTTTACTTTTTAAATAAAACAATAGTTACATACTACACCATGATGGCTATCTATATGTTTTATGAGAACTAATAGAGCAAGAGGCATTAGAACACTGCTTGGAAAGGCTGCTGTCGGATTCATCAAAAAACTGAGTGGTTATCCTAAATAAATGAACCAAAGGCGCATATTCTGTTATATCTGAGTGGCCATTTCACTAGGTGGTGCAGTCACTATAACGGTGGAAGTAGAAATACTTAAATATTGATAAGGAATGTCACTATTGAAAGGAATTGATCACTCACTGAGGACATTCATTGTATTTTGTTATATATACACGTTTGGTTTTGATTTATGGATTCAATGGACTGAGAGTAGCAATTGTATTTTTGTATTTTTGTATTTTTTTGTTTTCTTAATTGAAATATATTTGGAACTTGCACTTTGATTAATGATAACAAGTTGTTGTCAATATTGCACAGGTACTTTCACTAGTGTTTCTGTTTATATAAAATCGCTATATATAGGGACATGATATTGCGTTGAAGTTTGGGCACACAAATAAATTAATTGTTGGCACAGAGAGGAACACCAGTAAGGATTCCACACTATATATATGTATTACACAATAGGAGTGGTAAAAATCTTTTTTAGAAGTTAGCGCAATCCACACATCAATATACACTTATTGTGATTTTTTTACCAAAAATATGTAGAAGAATACATATTGACCTAAACTAAGGAAGACATTTTTTTGGGGGGAGGGGGGATTTATTATAGCAAAAAGTAAAAAATATTGTAGCAGAATACATATTGGCCTAAATTCATGAAGAAATTTGTTTTTTTTTCATTTGTTTATTTATATAGCAGAAAGTAAAAAAAATATATAATTTTTTTTCAAAATTGTCTTTTTTTGTTTATAGCGCAAAATAAAAACCGCAGAGGCGATCAAATACCACCAAAAGAAAGCTCTATTTGTGCAAAAAAAAAAAAAAGATATAAATGTTATTTGGGTAAAGCGTTGCATGATCGTGTAGTTGTCAATTAAAGTAATGCAGTGCCGTATTGCAAAAAATGGCCTGGTCAGGAAGGGGGTAAATCTTCCAGAGGACAAGTGGTTAATAATAAAAAATAATATTGTTTAAGAAATAGAAAACCTGATTACCGCTCTTACAAAACTTAAGCTGAATACTGTATATCATGTATATCATGTTGCCTGGTCCATGTTATATTTAGCCCTGGATGACTTCATACTCTCAGGAAACACAATTTAGGTAATTTTGCTGAGTGTTCCATTATTGCATTATTAGTTAAGAAAACCTCACTGATCCAAAGTGCTGAAATAGTGCATTAGTGTAAAATAGGCTCTAAATAAGAACCAGTCATATCTGAAAGAGCAGACATGCCGGCACCGTCTAAGCAGGCTTGAGAGTGTTACGGATAAATATATCTCAGGGACCCATGTTAGCCCTTGCCTATAGTTGTCAATAAGTGTTAAAAATAAAAAAAACAATTGCAGCGTCTTGCTCTTTTAGATTTACACATTCAGATCTCTAGACATGCATTGTTTGAAAAAAGACTAAGTCAGGATTTAAAGTGTTTGTTACCCCAGTATTTCATATTCCTGATATGTTCCTGCTGTACCATGTACTTGTATGAAATATTATCCTGTTTTCTTTGTATTGCTTCCTTTGTGTGAAATCCCTGGTGTTCCTGACAGTCCCTCTGCTTTCCTCTTAAAAACTGACCACACTAGGCCCCTTTCACACTACCGCGACTTCAAAGTCATGCGATGTTACCACAAATTTGCAGCGAGGATTTTGCCATGATTTCAGGGAATTCCTGAGTAACTCACATCGAAGTCGGACCAAAGTAGTACAGGGACTACTTTGAAGTCGTGCGATTTGAAGTCGCACAGATATGAATGGTACTCATTGGAAATCACGGGGTACAAACTGTCATGCGACTTACAGCACACCATCGGCCTAATACAGCACACCATTGTCAGTTCTCTAGCTGTGCTGGGAACTCAGTGTGCTATCCTCCAATGATCAGACTTGTCATGACCGGCCCCCCCCCCCACACAGCCATTCACTGGAAAGTTTGGTGTACTGTTGCTTCTCCTCCCCCAGCTCTTATGCAACTGAGAACAGAGGGAATGTGATCACTTATACAAAAGGTGATTATAATGTTTTTTTTTATATCTAAACACAAATGTTTTGCCTTTCATTTCAGTTTTAAATGAAATGGGTGGTTTTACAAGGTAATTGTTTACAATCACTTTAACAATACTTCATCTCACATGTTTTTATTGAACACTCCTGGAAATATTTATGACCAGCTTAAAGTTTGTCATTCACATCACATGGTGAGTAGATTCACAAAAATATATTTATGGTGACATGCAAGCAACGTATCATATTGGAAGACCCTCCCACACCTATTAAAGACATTACAAAATGTCTTCCAAACCAGCTGATAAACTTGATGATTCTACCTTAAGGCCCCTTTAACACGGGACAGATCCGCCCCGTAAAGATCCGCTGCTCAGCAGGGATTGCTCCGCTGATCCCCACTGAGCAGGTGGATGACAGGGTGGTCCCTGCACACTGTGCAGGGACCGCCCTGTCAGGTCTCCACTCTCCTCTATGGGGGATCGGATGAACACGGACCGTCTGTCCGTGTTCATCCAATCCGCTCTGCAGACGGATAAAAAAATAGGATTTTCCTCCGTCTGTAGAATCGGACCATAGCAGAGATGGACGATATTGGGTGTCAGCGGATGTTCATCCGCTGACACCCGCTATCCCATAGGGATGCATGTATGTCCGTATTTCATCCGAAAATGGATGGATGAAATACGGACATACGGTCCGCATGTGTGAAAGGGGCCTAAGTGGCTATTTGGCTACAAGGGTAGAGTGTTGCTTTTGTATGGCACTGTGGTTTCTTCAAGCAGAATGATGCCTTATCTGTTATGGATACAGGGGAAATGAAAGCATGTTGGATATGCTTCCATTTCCCCTGAAGACGTTATTTTTAATAAAACACTGTGCTGGCTGGGCAGGGCAGGTCTGACATTATTATGTGTTTGTGCATGCACGCTGGTTACTGATGCCAATAGCACCATTTTGTATAGTATTTAATGTTTTCTGACTTTGCACACAAACCTTTTTTGAAAGCATATACACTAAGATTAACAATTTAAACAGTGGGGTTTATTTACTAAAGGCCAATCCTCTGTGCACTGCAAGGGCTCTTGGAAGTGCAGTCGCTGTAGATCTGAGGGGGACATGCAGGAAAAATAAAAACAGCATTTTTGCTTGTACAGAATTTAGATCTTCCCCTCAGATCTACAGTGACTGCACTTCCAAGTGCACTTGCAGGGAGTTGCAGTGTCCAGTGGATTTGCCTTTAGTAAATCAACCCCTGTATCATGCTATGTGCAGTGTGCTTCCTTTTTAATTATATGGTTCATGCGGGAATAGGTTAGCAGCTTGGGTGGCTAAATACCTGCAATCCCATGGTCTTGTGGTGTCGGATGTAAGACCTGGAAAGCATCCATGTGGGTCCTGTGAATTGTCCATGAAATCCTGGGAAAGACACCTGAGCGGGTCAGGGG
Organism: Lithobates sylvaticus; assembly: GCA_028564925.1. Taxonomy (NCBI): domain Eukaryota; kingdom Metazoa; phylum Chordata; class Amphibia; order Anura; family Ranidae; genus Lithobates; species Lithobates sylvaticus. Next base: position 65,987,468 of record CM053027.1, read on the forward strand.
CAGGAATGAATGTGGAATGGTGGTATAACAACAAGCATTTTTTGACTTCCTTGGAATGTAGGGGTCATATTACAGGGTAAGGAATTTCCTGGCACAAGAGAATTTGATTCTTTTATTTTTACAAGTACTTTTTTGGACTTTGTATCACTTGATTTGCATATAAAAAAGGACTTTATTTGCATTTTTGGGGACTTTATTTCAAACATAAATTACACGTGGTGTATTGTAGTTGGATATTACCTATGTTTGATGTTTGTGAACACTGAGGATAGCGCTTTACATATATGGTTTTAGATTAAAGTGTATTTGCTTTTAGATCCAAGGCCTGCTAAAAAAGTTACAAAGATATTCTCTTTAAAATAGCCCAAAGCTCTATAGCCAATCCACTTGGCAAGAAAAAAGCTGAAATACTTTTCTAATCCTAAGGATGTATGTCGATGTCTGTTGAACACCAGCCTATTTGTGTACTCTTCCTTCTACAATTCCAGACATCAGACAAGAATGGTCTAAATGTGGATGCTGGCCTTTTAGAAATGGTCTTTCAGTACTTATGAAGAAGATGCTGGAGTGTGTCACACCCCTTAGAGACTGTTGAGGAACTTGGATCCCCCCACTCCTGCACAGCCAGGCACAACAAATTATCACAAGCACCCAGAGTCAGAGAACAGTGAACAGTCCTTTGTTTGTTTTTTTTATTTATTGAGGGTTAATAACTTGGATAGGGATGGGAGGTTATGGGATGCCCACTTGACTTCAGCAAAACTTTCAGCAAAAACTTCAGGGACTTAAGGGGCATACAGTCTATATATAGTCTCCTGCACTTCCCTCCTGCACACACTTGCTTGCTTGCTCCAGCTGAATTAGTGCAGAATAATCTCACAGGCCCCACGTCAGATTTTAGCAATAGCCCTTTACAGGCAGGAACTTGTAGCCAAAAGAAAAAAAGATATACCTGGAGAGCAAAAAGAGTTACTGTAAGGGAAGTTTGGCTAACAGATATGCACTTGCACACAAGCACGGCCACACAAGTTCGCCAATACGCACACAGATGCGCGCCAATGTGCCAATGCGCACACGTGCGCGCACTCGCGCACGTCTGGGCGCCAAGTAAGTTTATTTAAACGAAACACTGACACATGAGCCTTGCTGAGTGGTCTTTCAGCTAGTACCTGTTACCTGCATCTGATCTGTTCCAGTGTTCCTGTGTTTGACCTGAACCTTCCCTTGACCTCTGCCTGCCTTCCTGTGACCTCGGCTTGTGTTTGATCTCGTTCCTGCTACATGCTCCTGTACTGCGCTGCCCGACTGTGTACTGTATCCTGTCTTTGATTCTGTCTCACATTCCGGTACCTGCTCTTCTTGGCTGTTGATGACCTCCTGGCTAATGTTCCGACCACGACTCTGCCTGCTGATCCAGCAACACGGAGTTCCAGTCCTCGGTGCCAATCCGGTGATCTGCAGCTATCGGGTTCCTGCCAAGACCCGTCCTGAGCCACCTACTGCATCGGCCCTTGTGCCACTCTGTGTCTTTCACTCCCTGTCATCTCTACCAAGGGTGCTAGACAGGAGGTGCAAGAGAAGCCCTCTCTACAGCTCAGTCTCCACCAGGTACGTGACAGTTACTATCAGTGACACAAGGATCATAATAGAGCATATGTAGAAAAATAAGTATGATTTATTGGTATCAGGCAGTTTAAAAAAACACATCAACAATAGAATAAAATTCACAGTCACATTGAATGGCTAACTGGCACTACTGAGGTGCCTAGGTGGTAGAGCATCAGATAGGGACACACATGCAACAAATAACAGACAACATACATACAAATGTGATATAAAAACAGAGCGTCCGGCCACCATACAGCAAAAAGCTGATAATGTGCAATGCGAAACAAGTCACTTGCAGAGAATTCTCTATTACAAACTTCTGAATGGAAATATATGACAGAGAATCTGCGTGTAGGCCCTTGTGGTTGGGATGTGGGGAGCTGACAGGAATTCCTGTATGATGGATGGATTGAGCGGCTGCGGGTATTCCTGCAGAGTATAGTATTAAAGAATATATATGCATTCAATGGTTATGGGCAAGAATGAGTATAGAACATCAGTTCAATCATATCATACTTATGGAGGCTGATCAACACTGGTGTATAGGCAAATCTGGATAATGTAAAATCTTGCATGCGTCAATAAATCAAGGAAGTCAACCAGTAGTTCCTTATGAGTGATATTGAATTCCTGGAAGCGTTTTGAGAGATCAACAAGTATGCCCACAAAAATGACCAAGAGGACAGGCAGGTTAATGTGCTGATGATGGTTGCTAATAATGACCACTAGAGTTCCTATGGTTTAGCACATCAAAACAGCGGGTCTACAACTGGCATTGATCTACTGAGAGGAAATGGAGATACAAGAGAGGGACCAGAGGGGGGAGGCACCTTCACTCCAAAAAGAAGGAGGACCTAAGTGATAGTGGTATAATTAATCTTAGTACCAAGGAATTATCTAAAGAAGAGGTCACAACCCCAGTAAAGGACTTAAATGTGCACCCCCTCGTAATCAAAACAGGTTTCAGACCTTTATAGACATAAAGAAATACTTGTAGACTGAATATTAAAAGATATCTCATAAGCAATCCCACTAGACAATTAGCGAGGGGTACATAAGATTTTGTTCATTCTGGCCTGACTAACACTTCTCTCTTTAACCCCCCCTGGAAACAGTGCCCCTAACATTAATGTCTTCCGAGATTTGGTTGTGAAAGACTTACAAAATCTGAGAGTACAACCCAAACAACCTTAACGTGATGTCAGAATAGGATTAGACAGTTTGTGCAATTTAAAAGATATAGTTGCTTGACCAGCGGATAAAGGAGGGGTCAGTGTAATTCTAGATAGGGAAGAATATTCATTATTCATTATTAATAATTTTTAATTATTTTCAAATTAGCATTATATTTCATTGATTTTATTGTTATATATATCATTTGGGATGGCAAGGAATCGTGTCCACTTAATACCGTTATAATTTTAATTTTTAATTTAATTATTTTTTCTATTCTTATGGGTATTTTGTTATGACCCACAAGATGGTGCTGTGCATTTAATCCTTTTTTTTATCTGATAAGGAACAACTGTTTACCTTGAGTTATGGGCATATTTTTGCCTTTTATGGGGATTTTGTTATGATCCACAAGATGGTGCTGTGCATTTAATCCCTTTTTTAGCTGATTAGGAACAACATTTTGCCTTGTTTGATGGGCATACTTTCTTACCAATGGCTTTCTCAGTGGATCAGAGATCCAACCAAGCGCTGTGTGATGGGGGGGGGGTCGCTGGCTTTCTGGTAAGCCTCCATTTTTGTTATGGTGAGGGGTGTCACGTCATTAGGTGTATGATCATCATTTCCAAACACTCTCATCTTCCATGAGACTTTTTTTGATGGAATCCAGCTTTATATGAACTTTGTTTGCACAATTGCACTTTATTCACATGTGATGTAATTTAGCATATGTGTCTTCAAACTTTATTCACAGTTATTATTGTTTATATACTGCTGATTATCTGTACATTAGTATTATTTGTTATTTGTCTGTATTTGCACGAATGCACTTTATTGTTTAGTGCTGCACTCTTTTTACATACATTTGTATGTATGTTGTCTATGTTATTTGTTTCATGTTTGTCCCTGTCTGATGCTCTACCACCTAGGCACCTCAGTAGTGCCAATTAGCCATCCAATGTGACTGTGAAGTTTATTCTATTGTTGATAGCAGTATTGTGATATGTTTTTTTTTTTTTTTTTTTAAACTGCCTGATACCAATAAATCATACTTATTTTCTACATGTTCTCTATTATGATCCTTGTGTCACCTATAGTAATCCCTTTTTTTCTCAAGGTATATCTTACCATGGGGGTATTTTTTCTTTTTGCATTCATGGTTGGTTATGGTGATAACGCCAAGATTGGTGAGCGATCTATGAGTTTAAATAATTTATGGAATATTGGGTACCCCTGAGGGTCAACGACAGCCTTCTCAACACTGTATCTCCATCTTCCACCGGACTTCCCCTGCTGGCATGGCCCATGTCTATTTATGGAGTGGTCTCAGCCCCCTGCCAGCCTACCTCTGAGGATTGGCTGAGGCTCCATAAATATTCAAGGCAGCTCCTCCAAACCTCCACCCCCTAATTCTAGAAGATTCTTCAACCTTCTAGACCAGGGGGAGGCACCAGAGAGCTTCCAGGAGGAGTCACCCAGCCCTGAACTTTACAGAACCCTGACTCAGATTCCATGGCTCAGACTTAACTATATTTTATCTACTCTAAATTCTAACACACCCTGTACTAACTTCTAGCACACACTAGAGGGTGCTACACATTCATGATACTAACTGGAGTTCGGGACTTTTTTACCTAAAGTGAATAGCCATTTTAAATCTTCATCCTGTGTTAACTTGTGCACCTATAAACATGCACTTTGTATTCAGTTTCCATAAAGTATTTATATGCATGAGATTACATTGACAGGTAATGTCTGGGAGGACTATGCTTTGGTTGTCACGGCTGGCATTCCCTACAATTAATCAGCTGCTGAAATGTCTATCATTAATTCAATGCTCAGTATTCAGTAATAGGATGGTTATTAAAAGGAGACCGAGACTGGTCTAGTTTGAAGGCAATTTTCTTACCAATGTACTCAGCGAGTGAAAAATTGTAAGTCATTATGAGATCGAGCCAGTTCCATCTATCCTTAGTCGAATGTATTTTAGATGTTATATAAATTGTCAGAGCATTACAACCCATACGGTGTTCAATCATATGGCTGTCATAAGCATAGAATGCCACAAAAATGGAAAATTAGCAATAATTGCCAAAATTGAGAGCATTTTGTATAGTTTGATTTCACTAAGCTGAAGAGTAGAAAGGAAAGGAGTTTGCAAAGATTTAGTGTACTCAGTGCAGAATATTTAATTGGCTGCATTAAGCACTTGATATAATGCTTTTAAGGTGTGCTCTCAAAAAACGATACAGGGAAAATACACGACTTATTGTTTAAGTTATATGCCAAGGTAGCTTCCCCACAGAAGTTTTTATGCAGCTAAATTATGCTTCTAGCTGCTTTGGAGAAATGAAAAACATTTTTAGTAATTGAAGATGAGCCATGTGTGAATTCTAATGCCATAGGGATGAAATATGCATATTTATAATATACACAGAAAGGACTCCAATCAGAATTTCTCTTTAGTCTGCAGAGAAGTCAAGACAGGCAGGCTGGAGAGGAGTCCTTTAGTTGGATGAAGTTTATCTCCTGTGATCTCATTGGTCACGGGCGGCCTTTCATGGGTAGTACTAAAGGTTAATGGTGTGACGGGCTGGTTTGAAAAAAGCATGCGCAGTTTGATATTGCAAATGAATGGCAAGTATCACAAACAAAGCTGTTTTTTCAGGTCCCAGAGTTCCAGATCTGGAAAATAATAATGTATTTGGACGAGTTAAACTTTTTAACTGACACCGACAATGATTAGAGTCCTTGTGTACCAGTGTTGAGTTATTTGCAATGAGAGTTAGTGGAATCCTAACTGGGTGGAAAATACCCTTTTTCAGGATCATGGTTGTATAGTTCAGATAGATGAACCTTGACAGCAAACTATGCTTCATTGAAATGATCCTTATTGTGTAGCTGCAGCATACAGTGCCTTAAAAGGTATTCATACATTTTCCACATTTTGTCATGTTACAACCAAAAACATAAATGTATTTTATTGGGATTATATGTGATAGACCAACACAAAGTGGCACATAATTGTGAAGTGAAAGGAAAATGATAAATGGTTTTCAATTTTTTTTACAAATAAATATGTGAAAAGTGTGGCTTGCATCTGTATTCAGCCCCCCTGAGTCAATACTTTGTAGAACCAACTTTTGCTGCAATTACAGCTGCAAGTCTTTTTGGGTATGTCTCTACCAGCTTTGCACATCTAGAGTGACATTTTTGCCCATTCTTTGCAAAATAGCTCAAGCAGGTTTGCAGTTGTGCCATACTCTTTCCATTTTTGGATGATAGATGGAACAGTAGACATGTGCATTCATTTTCGTCCGAATGCATTTTCGTCCAAATTTCCGGTATTTTCGTTATCGTTTTAACAAACGATAACGAAAGTGCAGAATCTGAAAAACGAAAGATCTGACATAAACAAATGCTTTATTTTCGTTTTCGTTGTGACAACTGTTCGATATAGATAGGAGATTCGACATGACGCTGACAATAACAATCTGTGTCCATCGAACCTGTGGTCGAATGTGCCTAACCTTAACTCTATTAGTCCAAGATTATTCTACATAGAGAGAAAAGATTTGACGTAGCGAGAAAAGATTTGACGTAGAGAGAAAAGATTTGACATAGAGAGAAAAGATTTGACGCAGAGAGAAAAGATTTGACGTAGAGAGAAAAGATCGCTGCTGGAATTGGGTGGGGAAAGTAAAATAAAAATAATGATGATGATGAATGTTATTGGCTGATTGTAACCAAAAAAGGGGCAAGTCAATCTTAGCTGGTCCGTTTGTCAGAGAACCTGAATAATTTAGCAATTAAGCATAAGCACAGCAGCAGAACAATTGTGAAGCAAGCTACAGTTCAACCTAACTTTTTCATAATAATCTGCTGCTATCGTGTTAGTGTTGTGAACTTGATAGTGATACTAGTGTTGCTAGTGTTGTGATAGCCTCAGAGGCTGCCCGTGTTGTGGGGGGGATTTATTATTATAGATTCTATATTATAGATTGAGATTCTATATAGATTCTATATACCCTATCTTGTTAGCTGCCTGATCCGTGATCACTATCACCAGTCCATTTTCTGTTTGAACTATATACATTCAACATGAACAACAAAGATTCGACAAAGCATCGAAAAACATACAAACGTTGAATCTTTGGCTTATGGTGTCTGTCGAAAGTTCTAAGAAGATTCGACGGAGCAGCTAAACTATACAGAATTATACAGTTTAGCTGCTCCGTCGAATCTTCTTTGAACATTCGACAGACACCATAAACCGGATGCAATTTTTAACGAAAAACAAAATAAATAAAAAAGAATTTCAGGAGTAACTAAATAAATTAATTTTTCGGACGAAAACGAAATTCCGAAACAAATATTTCAGTGTGCACATGTCTATTGAACAGTGCTCTGAGAGTTGTTCAAAGCTTGGGATATTTTTTTTATAACTATCCCTGCTTTAAACTTCTCCACAACTTTATACCTGACCTGTCTGGTGTGTTCCCCAGCCTTCATGATGCGGATTGTTCACTAAGGTCCTCTAACAAACCTCTGAGGGCTTCACAAAACAGCTGTATTTCTATTAATATTAAATGACACACAGGTGGACTCTATTTACTAATTAGGTGACTTCTGAAGGCAATTGGTTCAACTGGATTTTAGTTAGGGGTATCAGAGTAAAGGGCACTGAATACAAATGAACGCCACATTTTTGAGATATTTATTTGTAAAAAAAAATTGAAAACCATTTATCATCCACTTCACAATTATGTGCCACTTTGTGTTGGTCTATCACATAAAATCCCAATAAAATACATTTATGTTTGTGGTTGTAACATGACAAAATTTCAAGGGGAATAAATACTTTTTCAAGGCACGGTACATCTGTCTAATGCCCCGTACATACGTTCGGACTTTGTCCGGCGGGACTTCCCCACACACGCCCGGACTTCCGAGCGTGTGACTTGCCCACACACGCCCGGACTTCTCCGGCGGACAATCCGCTGGAAAAAGTCTGCGGGACTTTTGAAAATGAACAGACTTGCCCACACACGGAGCAGTCCGTTCATTTAGAACGTAACTTCAGGTATACGTAGCTAGCGTAGGCAGTGAATGCCGCCGCGCTAGCTCCGTCACCTGGCATGGATTTAAAGGGACTCCCCACGCCGAAAAACGGCGTGGGGGTCCCCCCAAATCCATCTCAGACCCTTATCCGAGCACGCAGCCCGGCAGGCCAGGAAAGGGGTGGGGACGAGCGAGCGCCCCCACCCCCTCCTGAGCCATACCAGGCCGCGTGCCCTCAACATGGGGGGTGCCCTGGGGAAAGGGGGGCCGTGCGGCCCCCCCACCCCAAAGCACCTTGTCCCCATGTTGATGAGGACAAGGGCCTCTTCCCAACAACCCTGGCCGTTGGTTGTCGGGGTCTGCGGGCGGGGGGCTTATCGGAATCTGGGAGCCCCCTTTTATAAGGGGGCCCCCAGATCCCGGCCCCCCACCTTATGTGAATGAGTATGGGGTATGATGTACCCCTACCCATTCACCTAAGCTGTAAAATGTAAAGTAAAAAAACACACAATTTTGAAAAAATATTTTATTGCACTGCTCTGGGGGTCTTCTTCCGTCTTGGGGGTCTTCTCGCCGGACTCCTCCGCCATTTACCTAGCTCTTTTACTGAGCGGAGAAGTCCGGCTACCTTCTTCGTTGTCGCCGCCGTCGTCTGGGGGTCTCGATCCGCCTTCGGGGGTCTTCCGGGGTCTTCCGGGGTCTCTTCTGTTCTTGCCGCGGTCGTCGTTTTCCGCGCCGTGCTGTGCTGGGACTTATATAGGGACAAGGGGACAGGGTCACATGCTCCTGTCACATGGTGACCCCGCCCCCTTGTGATGTCACAGTCCCGGAGGATGCGAGTCAACATCGGAAGAAGAAGAAGAAGAAGAGGAGGAAGAAGAAGAAGAAGGCGGTGCCGACAATCCCGCGGGATAATCCCTTCGTGTGTACGCGGCATAAGTTTACTCTCTTCACAATACTTGCAGAGTAAAAAAAAATTCTGTATTTTTACTAGGAAAAATGTCTGTTCAGTCAAATCCAATAACTACAAAATAAATATGGGTGTGCTGAACACAAAAAATACCAAGGTAGTTGCTTATTCTTGGGTCCCCACATCCCCAGATAACAAAAACCCAAATGCATATTGTGGGTGGGACTTTAGAGAGTTGGAGGTTAAAGCTTTGTATTTTCATGTGTGTGCTGAACTCTGGAGCATACAACTCATCCAAAAGAATGTGAAATGGGAAAAAAATTAAAACAGTTAGCATTAGCCTTTAGAAATAACACATTGTATTACTCATATTAAATTAATAATTAACCACTTGCCTACTGGGCACTTAAACCCACCTCCCGCCCAGACCAATTTTCAGCTTTCGGTGCTCTCACAATTTGAATAACAATTACTCAGTCATGTAATACTGTACCTAAATGCATTTTTTGTCCTTTTCTTCAAACAAATAGAGCTTCCTTTTGGTGGTATTTTATCACCTTTGGGTTTTTTATTTGTTGCACTAAAAATGAAAAAATACTGAGAATTTTGAAAAAAAAAAAAAAATTTCTTAGTTTATGTGATAAAATTTAGCAAATTATTAATTTTTCTTCATACATTTTGGCCACAATGTATACTGCTACATATCTTCGGTAAAAATAACCCAAATTAGTGGATATTATTTGGTCTATGTGAAAGTTAGAGAGTCTACAAGGTGTGGTGTGAATCATAAAAAATTTAGCACACCTGTACTGGTGGCCTATCTCATTTCTTGCGACCCAAACAAGCCAGGAAAGTACAAATACCTCCCAAATGACCCCTTTTTTGGAAAGTAGACATTCCAAGGTATTTAGTAAGAGGCATGGTGAGGTTTTTGATGTTGTCATTTTTTTTCCCACAATTCTTTGCAAAATGAAGATTTTTATTTATTTATTTTTATTTTTTTCACCAAATTTTCATTGTAATAGGTTATTTCTCTCACATGGCATGTGTATACCACAAATGATGCTCCAAAATACATTCTTATACTCCTCCTGAGTATGGCGATACCAAATGTGTGAGACTTTTACACAGCTTGGCCACATACAGAGGCCCAATATTGAAATAGCACCATCAGGCGTTCTAGGAGCATAAATTACACATCTCATTTCTCAACCACCTATTACACTTTTGAAAGCCCTGGAGCACCAGAACAATGGAAACACCCACAAAGTGACCCCATTTTGGAAAGCTAACACCCCAACGTATAATCTATGAGGCATAATGAGCCTTTTGAACGGTTCATTTTTTTCCAGAAGTTTGGGGAAAATTTTAAAAAACATAAAAAAGCATTTTTTTTTAAAAAGTTGTTCATTTATAAGATATTTCCAACACATAGCATGTACATAGCAAAAATGACACCTCAAAATACATTCTGCTACTCCTCCTGTGTATGGCGATACCAAATGTGTGATACTTTTACACAGCCTGGCCACATACAGAGGCCCAACATGGAAGGAACACCATCAGGACACCAAAGGACACGGCCAACACAGATTTTCCCCAATGCGCGCCCTCAAGGGCGCGTGGGGAGAGAGTGAACAGGAGGACGTCCAAGGACGTTGCAGTTAGCGGCAGTTAGCGTCCACGCTGTAGCCGTATTTCGGCTATAGCGTGGGTGCGAAGTGGTTAAAGATAACTAAAGAAATACAAAAACAGTAAGAAGTACACAAAGCTAACCAAAGTCAAAGCTTTTTTTTAGTTTGCGATAGAGCAGGGAAGTGATAGCTACCTTATCAAGTTGTTATTGCTGTCTTTATCGCTACTAGAGGAATTATAATCATATACATTTTTCCTTTATAAAAAAAGGTTTTGCTTTAGATATACTTTAAAACCTACTTAATTACATTATGCAAGCTCCCAAGCTCATAAATATTCCAGTCACCCCTGGCTGGAAAAATTGCTTTCCTCCCAGTTCCTAAAGCTCGATTCACATCTATGCATGTTGCTTTTGAGTATTTCTACAGTGCTTTTGCTGTGCTTTCTGCGTTTTTGTAACCACAATTTTACTATTTTACAGCGATTTTTCCACAATTTGCCATTTTTTTTGTGACATTTTTTTTAGCCGACAATCATTTTTTTTTACATTCAGCTGTCAGCGGGGAAGCCGGCTGAAAGCAGGTGACTCATCAGTTATTAGGGACGCAGCGACTAGCTTCCCGGCCTGCTCCTTAGCAACCAGCTATATACAGTGACTGTAAAAAATAAATAAATAATCAAATCGCAAAATGCTAAATCGCTGTAAAATCACTGTAAAAAACCTAGTAATTGCATTTTGTGTGTGGATCCATTGAAGTCTATTACATGCAAAACGGTGCATTTTGATGGAAAAAAGCCCCCAAGCCTTTCCAAAAGTGCATTAATGTGAATATGTTCCATAGGAACCATGTTAAAAAAATTCCCTGCATTTCTGAAAAATGCAAAAAGCATAAAAAAACACATTAGTAACCTTCCTGTAGTCTCTGTATGGCCTGGGTGAGAGCAGTGACCTGTTGGCACCGAGCCTCTATAGGGGAAGCACCTCCGTTAGCCTCTGACATTGTGGCTGGATTATGCTGTCAGGTTGGAGGCCAAGGTGCTGAGAGGGCTCCCCTTGCGGCTGAGGTCAGTGCAACCCTGAATATGAAACAGGGAATGCAGTGCCAAGAGAAGCATGGTTTGCCAGTGTCCGTGGTTGAAGGCTTAATCACTGTGGGGCAGCTGGAACAAGCAAGATGTTTTGTATGGCAGGCGTGCCTGAGGAGAGCCAGCAGTGGCCGGCGGTTGTGTGATCCAGAAGGAGTATCAGAAGCCAGGCTGGGGGTCATACACAGCAAGCAAGATCAGTCAATAGCAGGTTCGGGATTCAGGCAGTAATACTGTAACAAGCTTGGGTCAGTAATTAGTAAGACAGGCAGAAGCAGAGTCGGTGAGCCAACCCGGGATCAAGTAGTGGAGCAGGCAAAAGCACGTGAGGATACAAGCCAGGGGTCAAACCGGGAAGATAGGATGAGCGGGTAGTGGAAGCTGGGTCAGTAACAGGAAGTCCAAGGTCAGAATAAAGGAGCACAAGGAACACAGGGGAGCTGATGATAATCCAGCAGTTCAGGGATCTCAGGAGCAGGTTTATTTAGGCCAGGAGGTGCCATTGCGTATCTGTGTATGCCGTAAGAGTTGTCACTCATCTGTGTACGTCTAATACAGAAGGGTACAGAATGGTCTGTAAAGTATGTTCTGAACTAAACAAGAAACTACCAGGAATGTAGTAACCGTAAACTGCAAGGATTACTTAACTCCTAGCAAACCAAACATTATTTCACAATTATGATCCTGCTGTCGGCCAGAGAGGACAGGTAAACTACTCACCTGCTCCTACAGCACTAGCCAGACTGGCAAAGGACATTCCGCAGTTTGTGTCCAGCATGGTAACAATCTTAGGTGATGATTTCTCTGCTCTCACCAGCAACAGGATCACAAGTGTGAAACAGACATTAAAGCAGTATTAAACCCAAAAGCAAACACTTATTATAGTCAAGCTAACAAATTCTTAGATGTGACGGCTGCATTTGTTTTCTTTTTAGGCTTTCATTCATTTTCATTTGGTGATCCAACAAGCTGTCCTACAGATGTCAGTTACACAGTTGAGACAAACCATTTATCACTGGCAAAACCTTTATCCCAAAATGAACAAAAACTGTTCACTTTTATTTTTACTCTTGACCCCTGAACTCTGCATCATTTGCTACTGAACCCTTGCACTGTGCATCCTTTTAAGCCATGCCCAATAGGCAGCACTAGGGTCAGCACCCCCCCCCCCCCCCCCCGGTCGGTTCGCAGCAGAACAAGTGAACAGGCAAAAAATGAGTTTGAACACGCTAACACCGTTAAAGTCTAAGGGACACAAACATGAAAAATCGAAAATGCTAATTTTAAAGGCTAATATGCAAGTTATTGTCATAAAAAGTGTTTGGGGACCTGGGTCCTGCCCCAGAGGACATGTATCAATGCAAAAAAAAGTTTTAAAAAACTGAAGTTTTTTTGGGAACAGTGATTTTAATAATGCTTAACCGGTTCCCGACCGCCTCCTGTACTTACATGGCGGCAGAATGGCACGGCTGGGCAAAGTAACGTACCTGTACGTTACTTTGAATTTACTGCCGTGCCCACGCTTGCGCGCGCCTGCCGCAAGCTCCATGACTGCCCCCCACGGACTCGATCGCCGTGGGGATACACGCAATCGTGTCACATGTCAATCGTGTCACGGAGCTCAAGAATGGGGAGATGCCAATGTAAACAGCATCTCCCCATTCTGCCTAATGACAGCACTCTGATCGTCTGCTCCCTGTCATCGGGAGCAGCGATCAGTGTGGTGTCACACACAGCCACGCCCCCAGACAGTTAGAAACACGCCCCTGGGATACACTTAACCCCTCCCAGCCCCCTAGTGGTTAACCCCTTCACTGCCAGGGACATTTTTACAGTAATCAATGCAATTTTATAGCATTGATTGCTGTATTAATGCCAATGGTCCCAAAAATGTGTCAAAATTGTCCGATGTGTCCGCCATAATGTCGCAGTCAAAATAAAAATCGCTGATCACCACCATTACTAGTAAGAAAAGGTTATTAATAAAAATGCCATAAAACTATCCCCTATTTTGTAGATGCTATAACTTTTGCGCAAACCAATCAATAAACGCTTATTGTAATTTTTTTAACAAAAATATGTAGAAGAATACATATTGGCCTAAACTGAGGAAAAAATTTTTTTTATATATTTTTGGGGGATATTTATTATGGCAAAAAGTAAAAAATTATGTGTTTTTTTCAATATTGTCGCTCTTTTTTTGTTTATAGCGCAATACATAAAAGCCGTAGAGGTGATTAAATACCACCAAAAGAAAGCTCTATTTGTGAGAAAAAAAGGATGTCAATTTTGTTTGGGAGCCACGTCGCACGACTGCGCAATTGTCAGTTAAAGCGATGCAGTGCCTTATCGCAAAAAACAATCTGGTCAGGAAGGGGGTAAATCCTTCCGGGACTGAAGTGGTTAAAGTGAAACAATAAAAGTGAAATATCCCTTTAAATTTTGTACCTGGGGGTGTCCTTAGTATGCCTGTAAAGTGGCGCATGTTTCCCGTGTTTAGAACAGTCCAAGAGCAAAATTACATTTCTAAAGGAAAAAAAGTAATTTAAAAGTACTTGTGGCTATAATGAATTGTCGGTCCCGGCAATACACATAAAAGTCATTGAAAAAAATGGCATGGGATTCCCCCACAGTCAATTACCAGATTACAATGATCAGCTTTGAATTATGTAAAACCTTTATCCCCAAAGGAACAAAGCTGTTGCTATAACTGCTTGACCGCTTCAGCCCCAGAAGATTTGGCTGCTCAAAGACCAGGCCATTTTTTGTGATTCGGCACTGCGTCACTTTAACTGACAATTGCGCGGTCATGCAACGCTGTACCCAAACAAAATTGATGTCCTTTTTTTCCCTCAAATAGAGATTTCTTTTGATCAACTTTTTGTGCTATAAACTAAAGAAGAGCGACAATTTTGAAAAAAACACAATATCTTTTACTTTTTGCTATAATAAATATCCCACATCTTTTATCAAAAAAAAAGTTTTTTCCCTCAGTTTAGGCCGATATATATTCTACATATTTTTTGTCTACAATATAGGGGATAGATTTGTGGCATTTTTATTATTTTTTTTTTACTAGTAATGGAGGCGATCTGCAATTTTTATCGGCACTGCAACATTATGGCGGACACGTTGGACACTTTTGACACATTTTTGGGACCATTGACAATTATACAGCGACCAGTGCTATAAAAATGCACTGATTACTGTGTAAATGTCACTGGCAGGGAAAGGGTTAACACTAGGGGGCGATCAAGGGGTTAACTGTGTTCCCTTTGTGTGTTTCTAACTTTGTGGGGATGGGATTGTCTAGGAGGAGAGAGAGATCGGTGTTCATACTTAGTATGAACACACAATATGTCTCCTCTCCCCTGAAAGAACCGGGATCTGTGTGTTTACACACACAGATCTCGGTCCTTGCTCTGTCACAAGCGACCGCGGGAGCCCATCGGTCATCATGCCTGCCGGGCACTCGCATCGGCTCCGGACACATGCTGTGTGCCCCTAGTGGCCAAAAGGCGAAGCTACGTAAGTTAACGTTGCTTCGCCCAGCTGTGCCATTCTGCTGCAGTAAAACTGCTGCGGCTGGTCAGCAAGCGGTTAAAGTGTCACTAAAACCACATAATAAAAAAGCTATCAATAGATGCTGTATTACATGCTGTTCATACTCACTCTGTCACTATGAGATTTGTTTTCTGTGTATTGCAAAAAATGACAGCATCATATTGCCTATATATATATATATATATATATATTATATATATATATATATATATATATATTTTTTATTTTTTTTTAAAAACAAACATCATACTTACCTCCACTGTGCAGCTCGTTTGGACAGAGTGGCCCCAAACCTCATCTTCTAGGGTCCCCGGCGACTCTCACAGCTCCTCCCCGCATCAGATAACCCCCTAGGAAAAGTGTTCTCCCGGGGGGGTTACCTTGCGAGCGTGCTCCCGAGTCCAGCATTTGCATCCATAGACTAGAATGCCAGACTCAACCCAGCCCCCGTCACTCGCGTCATTGGATTTGATTGAGAACAGCGGGAGCCAATGGCTGTGCTGCTATCAATCTATCCAATCAAGAACCAGGACCCCTGTTGAGAGGGAGAGCGCGTCTCTGCCGACAGAAATACGGGACTCAAGTAAGTAAAATGGGCGAGGGCATTTACTATTACTTATTTAGTATCACTTTGAAAGTCTGAGCTGGAGTTCAGCTTCAATTTGTTTAGTGTATCTAAATCTGCTAGTACATCTAAAGTGCCCCTCCTCCTAGATTAACAACCCTTTTGTCCAAAGGTGTCTCTGTTGCTCCTTCATCCAGAGAGTTGTCCCTCTAATACAATCGAATAAAGAAGTGGGGTCCCCCTTCAATAAGGTGACCATATATTTATAATGAAATCCGGGGACATTTTTTTTTTTTTTTAATTGGCAAATGGTAAACTATTTTATAAGCATATTTTCCTTCAATTATATATGCAGTATATGTGGTATGTTTTTATGTAATGATTGTATGATATATATACGTTATTTCTCACATATCCATAAATATAGATTTCAAAAAAAGATACTGCTTAGAATTTTTGGAGATATGAGGGAGTTCATTACATAAAGGAGTTCATTATAGGAGTTCATTACATAAAGAATGCAGGGTTCAGCTGTGCCCATCTATGCAACCTCACCAGTGCCCAGCAATGCAGCCTCACCTGTGCCCATCAATGCAGCCTCACCTGTACCCATCAATGCATCCTCACCTGTGCCCAGCAATGCAGCCTCACGTGTGCAGGATCAGAGAGGAAAAGAGAGCCAGCGTTCTGCCAAAAACAGCCAGATCATCACACAGATCCTGGGCGGGTGCTGAGGCGGAGGGGGGCGGTCTACTTTGGGTGCCACTCATTGGGGGAGTGTGTCAGGCCGGGCATCTTACGCTATACAGTTTATGAGTTTACTTTGACATGCACAATATTGCATAAAATCATAACAATTTCAAGTAGTTAGCGTAATAAATCCTGAAGACATATTTTTTTTGTAAATAGAAAATTAGGAAGTAATGCACAGTATATTTTGCATGTTGCATGATTTTGCAAACGGATCCTATTGTGACTGAATAATTAAAATGGAATTAATAAAAAAATAAAAAATAAAAAGTTTGCCTTTAGTGACCAATTATAGTTCTTTTGTTTTTCAATCAAAGAAAAGGTAAAGCCTAAATGGTGGCTATTGAAAAAAACAGCACTTTTGTACTGATTGTATTTCCTCTGGTTTTACTCAGACTTAAAGTAGAAATGGCCCTGTCTTAAAATATTATGTTCTGCATCATTTAATTATAAATTTATCTTCACTTACAGTTTTCCCTTAGCCCCCTGCAAAGTCCCAAATATATATGTTGAGACAACCAATTAAGTCCACCTATTACAGTTTCCTGTGATGTGGCGGCAACAATGCTGTACTGCTCCTGAATTCAGAGCAGGGTTGTCACTTTTGTGTAGGCTGTACCTGCTTGCACTACATTGAGCTGGGAGCATTGCAAAGGGCATGACTATCAGCATTGTCACTGTTAATTCACAAACCCATAGCTTGTCAATCAGTCCTGGCCACACCTAGTTCTGCTCACTTCTTTCTGGATTGACAAGTTGTGAGTTGCAGTGTCTTGAAGGTTGATCACGTGACACACAAAAGAAGGAAAATTATAGCTCAACCAGGGAAGGTAAAGGAAGTTTTTTGGTTTTATGAGGCTTCTGTGCCACATAGTAACTGAATTAGGCACTTGTTTATAATCTCATATAGGAGCCTTTAGTTTAATGAGAGTACTTTTAAGCTTGATTATAGGCAATATTTTCCAGATTGCCAGAAAAGTCGACAGAAGCTAAACTTTAAATATTTACAATGACTACAGTCTACCTACCCAGGCATTAATGTGCACCAAAACCTTGCTTTTTGGATAAATAAATTCCTTTATAAATGTGTAGGCCACATACTTTGAAAAGAGTATGTTGGTGGAATGCTGGACCCATGGTTAGGTCAAACCTGGTTTAAAATGGTTGTAGAGACAGAGGGCTTTTTTGGCCTTACTGCATTCCATGCAGCAAGGTAAAGAACCTCCTTCATGCAGCTTCCACTGCAGTCCCCCCTAAATACAAACCTTAGCCCAATCTCAAACCAGTGATATACACGAGAGCTAAGGGTCTCTCTGCTCTCTCACCCCTCATTGGCTCAGATACAGCAGTAGGAGCCAATAATGGAAACAGCACAACATGTTCTCAAGGAAAAATATAAAACATTCCATGCAGATGTGGTACAGTGTAGGAAAGAACTGAATGAAATAAAACAATTTTTTGATCAAATTGTTAAGGTCCCACAGAAAGCCGTCTGTTCCATTCAAACATAAAATACAGGAGGGAGGCCCAATCTATCTATGTTATTTGCTAGGACTTCACCTTACTAGGAACAAAACTTAAATATAAGCAATGTAGAAACAGCAAGAGAAATACCAGATCTAATGTGTGATTCAGATATCTATGATCTGAGTAATTTTTTTTCACCAGATCCAAGTGTGAATGTCGGTGACCATATACCAATCTAAATGTGTAAATGTAACAATGTGGTAGTGGTCGCTTTCTTTATGTGTCAAAAGAGAGGGAAAACAGTAATAGCTTTTGTCTATAAGTTATATTTTCCAGGTGCAGTGAGCTCATGAAAAAGTATTTACATATTAAGTAGGTGTATGTATATAGATGTATATGTACATTATTTCACACACCTAACAAAGGTAACGTATATTAGGCTAGGTATTCAAACATGGTAATTATTAATACAGGTTTTTATCTTCCCCAAAGGATCAGAAGACTGCAATAAATATTTGTTTTGTTTGTGTTCTTTATTGTTTTTTTTTCCCATTTGCAGAAACACATAGTAAATAATTTGAAATTACACAAGCTTTCTCTATCCAGAATATATGGAATTCACTCACAGCACGGGGGAAAAACTGACTGGTATTTCTCTGTCTGTCCGTTTTTATCTCACTGAAAAGATAAGAGGATTGCTCAGAGCTGGATTAACTCTTCGTGGCAAGAGTGGGCACAGATGATATGAAATCCTATACTGTACATGTTACAAGCCTTAATTAAAAAAAAGTAATTGAAGTAGTATGGATATATACACATCTAGATCTGAGAGATCTTACACAAAAGAGGTAGTTCCATCTACAATACACATTTATTAGAGGGTTACATAATATATACAAATTACACACCAGACAGTATTTACAACAACATGTACAGTGTAAGTCCCCTGGCTTACATGATGTTTACAAATTACCCACAACAACCATGTTTACAATACAATATAAAATGCAAGCATAGCGTTAGGTTACCTGTTAACTTCAGGTTGGCCCATGGTGACTGCCGTGTGTCCCCACACAAAAGAAGATCTTAGCTTGGTCACAAGAAAGTAGATCCCCCCTCCTTTCTGTACTGTGGCTAATATAATTCTCCCTAATTGGTCACTGTACCTAGCAAATATATAATGGGTACAGCCTGATTGGATGAGTCGAAGAAGGCTGCTGTTTACTACCCATGTGAGTGATTAGTGGAAACAAAAAGCCATCCTTTGAAGTGGAGCTAATTTACAGTAACACAAACACACCAGTCAATACTTTAAATATATTTCCTTCAAACTGAAATATATTTCTAATTACCATATTATCTACAGCTATTAATAGAGATTTCCCTTAAACTCATAAGGCAACAGTGAGAGAGGTAACCAGGTATTGACACTAGAGAAAAGACAGGATTAGGTGAAGATGGCCGTAGTAGCAGTAGAGCTAGAATAACTTATGCAAACTACATTGGCTTGTGGCAACATCTTAGCGGTGGCAGAGCGGTGCTAATAGAACAAAAGAGGAAAGATCATAAAAATATCTGTGGAGGCATAGGAAAATGGTAATTTAACATAAAAAAATGGGAATGAAATCTGTGCGTGTGCACCAACAACCTCAAAAATTCAAGTCTATTGGATATTAAGGGCAAGATCAAATAGCTTGGCTCTAATCCTTATTGGTCACAATGTAGACAATGTGGGGGGCAACTGCCTTTTGAGGTAGTAAGTAAGCACATGGGGCAGGACTGGTCTTTCATGCTTGGTGGGGTACTGTGGTGTGGGGGTCTTATAAAATTAGTAAATTTGTACTTTAAAAACAAAGGAGTGGCCTTTACGTAATGAAAGTTCTCTAAATATTTATTATTATTATTATTATTATTATTATACAGGATTTATAAAGCACCATTCTGAAAATAATTTTGAAGATAACATCTAAATAAATACATTTTTCAATAAATTCAGATAACAAGTATGTTAAAGTGTATTCATCTTAAAATCAGGTGCTACTGGTTTAAAACATGTATTTTTAATGAACAGCTTTAAATAATCGCACCAAGATAAAAATAAAGATTTTCTGAAAAATAATGATTTGTTTTCTAGCTCTGATGAAAGGGTTTTAATCTGAACTGAAAAGATGAGTCTTTAGCTAATCATCATAAAAAACGTTCCTCCTTGTAGCATCCAATTACCTTTACTTTTGAGTGCTACTCAGATTAAATAAACTAAACAAATGGTATTTAAAATAAATCTGTGCTTTTGAATTGTAAGTATCAAAAGAAAACAAATATGCATTTGATAACTTTGCAGACACCAATTAGCAATGTATTTTTAGGAAAACTCTATAAACCTATGCTGTTACGTTAACCATACATATCATACTTTCCCCAATTAAAGATACACAGCAGTTAAAACTAAAATGTAAATCTTAGCATGCATAGAGATAGCACAGCCCATCTGCTCAGTACTTCAGCCTTCCATACAAGTATACATTCCATCCATCTTCTTTGCCTTTTGTTGGTAACCTCGTGAAGAAGAGATAAAACATGCATGCTTCTAGACATACAATCCGTGTCGAGCTTTGATAAATTATCAAAGTACATTGAGCGAACTGTCTGACTTTTATCAGCTACTGAATATTCCTGAGTGCTCACAATACAGAGTACAAATAATTGTTTTAAAGTCCTTATCAGCGGATACGGTACATTTTAAGCCCTGATGAAAGTGACGGTGTGTGGTCCATGAAACGCATTGGCTGTAATACATATTTTATGCAAAGAGGGGGGATATTCGGGACTATGAGTGAGGTGGGTGGCAGTGGCTATATAAGTCGGTTTTGAAAATGATACCTTTTATGCAATGAGTAAATATGCAATCACATGTTAAAAACCATGTATGGTGAAAACAGTAATGCAGCATGGCAGGCCCATAGTATGGTAAATGGTAAGAAACTCATCCCTATGGATACTTACAAGCCTGTAGAGTCTAAGTCTGTGCATCCAGACATGGAGGGCTGCAAGGGGTATACATATTTTATGTTTGGAATAAATCCTAAATATCAATTGTACAGTCTGAGGTTACTGTTCCAGTACCTTGGTTCATGAGAGCAGCCTACTCAGACGCCCCATTGGGATACCACCAGCACGTTTATGTCAATAGTTCTAAAGTATATCTACTTATGGATCCAGCGCCATTAATCTTTTACTTTAAGCATATAATAATGACAGTTTTTGCTAGATACAGTATCATTAAGTTACTTGATTATTGGATTCAGTTGATGCCTGAATTTGATCTTCAACCCATTATAACATTTTTGGTGTTTTACTTTATATGCTCAATATATGCACAGCATAAGTAGATAATGCAGCTGTTCTTGATTTGGAAGGACTGTCCCCTTCTTGGGTCCCAAAGTCCCAATGTCGTCTTTCCTCCTCATTTTTACCTAATTTGGGTAAATAAAAATAAAAACTATTCTCCAATTTAAAAACTGTTGCATTTGTAAATTCCAAAAGCCAATAGAAAGGACTAGTAGTGGTAAAATATAAAAAAAAAACTTGTGGATTTAAGCAATAATATTTTTTTTGTGTATTAATTCTCCACAGAACATGAGTTTTGTAGGGGTGTGTCCTTTGCCTATATACTTTTTGCTAATAGGTATTCCATCTTTCCAGTCTTAAAAGGGCAGGAGTATATATACGGGATAAGTTAAAATATTGGTCATTTTTATCTGGATTACACCAATAATGTTAACATGAACCTGTCAGTAATTTTAAACATGTACAATAAAAGTCTTCTGTAAAAGCAGGAAGGACAAAGTGAAAATGAAAGTCATAAAAAGTGTCATAAAAGTCTGTGCTCCCCTCTGATCTTAGTTTTACATTGCTACAAAGGGACATCTGCCCTGACTTCATGACTTGCTCCTTAACCACTTGACCACTGGGCACTTAAACACCCTTAATAACCAGACCAATTTTCAGCTTTCGGTGCTCTCACACTTTGAATGACAATTACTCATTCATACAACACTGTACCCATATGAAATTTTTGTCCTTTTTTTCACACAAATAGAGCTTTCTTTTGGTGGTATTTAATGACCTCTGGGTTTTTTATTTTTTTTGCGCTATAAAAGAAAAATGACTGAAAATTCAGTAAAAAAAATGAATTTTTCTTCGTTTTTGTTATAAAATTTAGCAAATTTGTAATTTTTCTTGATAAATTTTGGCCAAAATTTATACTGCTACATATCTTTGGTAAAAATAAGTACAAATTGGGGTATATTATTTGGTCTTTGTGAAAGTTATAGAGTCCACAAGCTATGGTGCCAATATCTGAAAATTGATCACACCTGAAGTACTGACGGCCTATCTCATTTCTTGAGACCCTAACATGCCATAAAAGTACAAATACCCCCCAAATGACCCCTTTTTGGAAAGAAGACATTCCAAGGTATTTGGAAAGAGGCATGGTGAGTTTTTTGAAGTTGTCATTTTTTCCCACAATTCTTTGCAATATCAAGATTTTTTTAAATTTTTATTTTTTTTTCACAAAATTGTCATATTAGCAGGTTATTTCTCACACACAGCATATGCATACCACAAATTACACCCCAAAACACATTCTGCTATTACTCCTGAGTACGGCGATACCACATGTGTGAGACTTTTACACAGCGTGGTCACATACAGAGGCCCAACATGCAGGGAGCACCATCAGGTGTTCTGGAGCACCCAGGACAATTCTGACATTTCTCTCCTACATGTAAAAATCATCATTTATTTGCTAGAAAATTACATAGAACCCCAAAATATTATATATGTTTTTTTAGCAAAGACCCTAGAGAATACAATGGCGGTCGTTGCAACTTTTTATCTAGCACGGTACTTGCGCAGCAATTTTTCAAACGTGTTTTATTTGGAAAAAAAATGGTTTTGTGCTTTACAAAAAACAAAACTGTAAATTTAGCCCAATGTTTTTGCATAATGTGAAAGATGAAGTTACGCCGAGTAAATAGATACCCAACATGTCACGCTTCAAAATTGCGCCAAACTTCGCTACTTAAAAATCCCCATAGGCTTTAATTTTGTTTACTGGTTACATGTTTTGAGTTACAGAGGAGGTCTAGGACCAAAATTATTGTTCTCGCTCTAACGTTCGCAGCGATACCTCACATGTGTGGTTTGAACACCGTTTTCATATGTGGGCGGGACTTACGTATACGTTCGCTTCTGCGTGCGAGCACACGGGGACAGGGACGCTTTAAAAAAATATATATATATTTTATTGTTCATTTTACTTTATTTATTTTAGTTTGACCCTTTTTTTCCCCCAAAAAAATTTTTTGATCACTTTTATTCCTATTACAAGGAATGTAAACATCCCTTGTAATAGGAATATGGCATTACAGGTCCTCTTTACAGTGAGATATGGGGTCAATAAGACCCCACATCTCACCTCTAGGCTGGAAAGCCTGAAATAAAAAAAAAAAAACGATCCTGGCTTTGATCGTAGCGAGTATCGCAGGGTATTGTTGGGTATTGCAGGGTATGGCAGAGTATCGCAGGGTATTGCAGAGTATCGCCGGGTATTGCAGAGTATCGCCGGGTATTGCAGAGTATCGCCGGGTATTGCAGAGTATCGCCGAGTATCGCCGGGTATTGCAGAGTATCGCCGGGTATCGCAGGGTATGGCAGAGTATCGCAGGGTATGGCAGAGTATCGCAGGGTATGGCAGAGTATCGCAGGGTATGGCAGAGTATCGCAGGGTATGGCAGAGTATCGCCGGGTATTGCAGAGTATTGCAGAGTATCGCCGGGTATTGCAGAGTATCGCCGGGTATTGGAGAGTATCGCCGGGTATCGCAGGGTATGGCAGAGCATCGCAGAGTATCGCAGGGTATCGCAGGGTATGGCAGAGTATCGCAGGGTATGGCAGAGTATCGCAGGGTATGGCAGAGTTTCGCAGGGTATGGCAGAGCATCGTAGGGTATGGCAGAGCATCCCAGGGTATGGCAGAGCATCGCAGGGTATGGCAGGGCATCGCAGGGTATGGCAGGGCATCGCAGGGTATGGCAGGGCATCGCAGGGTATGGCAGAGTATCGCAGGGTATGGCAGAGTATCGCAGGGTATGGCAGAGTATCGCAGGGTATTGCGGGGTATGGCAGAGTATTGCGGGGTATGGCAGAGTATTGCGGGGTATGGCAGAGTATTGCGGGGTATGGCAGAGTATAGGGGGGTATGGCACAGTATAGGGGGGTATGGCACAGTATAGGGGGGTATGGCACAGTATTGGGGGGGATGGCAGAGAATCCATCCATCCATGCTCAGCCATCCCTCCATACCCTGCAATACCCAGCAATACACTGCAGGCTATTGCTGTGTATTGCAGGGTATGGAGGGATGGCTGAGCATGGATGGATGGATCAGTGGTGGCAGAGCAGGCTGTGGGCACTACAGATCCCGCCCACAGCACTGCTGCCACCAATCCCTCCCCCTCTCCTCTCATACTGTACCGATCGGTACAGAGAGAGGAGGAGAGAGGAACCGGCGTCATCAAATGACGCCGGTTTGCTTACATGTGATCACTCCGTCATTTGACGGAGCGATCACGTGGTAAACGGCCGCGATGAGCGGCCGTTCACCGTGATCCATGATCCGCCGGGTCCTCTGGACCCGGCGATCATGGATGCTCTCGAGTGCGCGCACCAGGGGGCGCGCAAGAGCAGAATTCTGTGAGGCCGTTAATTAACGGCCTCCCAGAGTTAAGCAACCGCCCTGTAGCCGTTTTTTCGGCTATGGGCCGGTTGTTAACTGGTTAAACTAATGCCGCATACACACGATCTGAAATTCAGCCAGAAAAAGATTGAAGAGAGCTTTTATTGGGAAAATGCGACCGTGTGTATGCTCCATCGGACTTTTGCTGGCCAGCAAAAAGATTGAGAGCATATTCTCAATTTTTCCGACGGAAAAAGTTTCTATCGGAAATTCCAATCATCTGTGGCAATTCCGACGTGCAAAATTCGGACGCGTGCACGGAAACAATTTAACGCATGCTCGGAAGCATTGAACATAATTTTTGCGGGTCGTTGTAGTGTTGCACGTCGGAATTTGGTGTGACCGTGTGTAGGCAACATAAGCTTGAGCGAAATTCCGTCTGAATTCCGTCGGAAAAAAACATCCTAGGCTTTTCCGACAAGAATTCCGATCATGTTTACGTGGCATAAGGCTGGACATATACTGTACATCCCAACTTTTTGCCATTTAGCCCACAAGAGACAGAGAGAATATCACTTTAAGAGCATGGATGGAGGGATTTCCATTGTAGTCAGGTGGCCACAGCACCCATGCTGCTGGTCTGAACTACACTGATGAACAGTGACTAACTCTGATAGCATGCTGTCACTGTTTGACCAATAATTTGTAACACATTTTTAAATGAACTTTTGTAGAGCCAGGTAGTGCTTGCAAGGCCACCCAACACTTGTGTTTTGGCTGAATCTGCATAAATCATCTATGCCTAACTTAAAGAGGAAGTAAACTTCCATCACTAAATTGGAAGATTAGCCCATTGCTTCTCATTTCACTGTCCTGTCATAGGCTGGGGTGGGTTATGGACAATCTGGGCTAAGAGGAAATAGGTTGGATGATGATGTGACTATCAGAAAGGGGACAACTAGCGTCAAAATCGTACTGCAGTAGAAAGACCTAGAATGAATATCACAGCAAAAACTGTGTTGCACACACATTCTTTTATATTTTACATTTGGCTGGATTTCTTCCTTAAAATTTGAACTAGATGACCAATTTGCAGGCCTTTCATGATGATCCCCCAAAAAGAACTTTGCTTTCACATCCTATCCTTCTTCATTGAAATTACTATAGCTACTTGACAGATTGGCTGTTTGCACTGTATACATCTTTACATCTTTCACATTCTTTCCTTTATCTGTTAAATTTGCTTTGGAGCTGTCTTCCCTGATTCTTAAGTCTGATGATAATATTTCAAGACAAACACAGAGAACAGGATAAGAAGGAAAGAGATTAATGACACCACATACCCAGCAAGCCAAGAGCTCTGCCAAACCAAATCTTCAACCAATTCTTCACATCAAACACATAACAAAGGAATCTTTTTGCACATTTATATTATTTAAAAAAATCTTTATTAACACAATAGGTCATATTAAAACAATGTCATTTGACATGCCAGGTATGCACTGACTGTGGCCCCTAGATTTGACGTGGCTTAGTCCATTAAGTTTAATTTATTACAAATAATGTAAAACATAGTTTTAACCTTTTTTTGGCAAAGGTACTATTGGCAAAGCAACATGGTAAAATAATAACATTCTGGAGTACTATTCTCTTTCTATCTTGTTTTGTATAGGCTGTAGTATTTAATAAAAATACAATCATATTTTGATGGTCTGTATACACCCATTTACTGCTATCTATATAATGTCATATACAGTATCTCCAGTTCTACAGTTGCTAAACCCAAATGTGAATAGTTTTAAACTATTTACAATGGTTAAGTATCACATATTTAAGTAGTATATATTTAAAAAAAGGGAATGAGACATTCACCAAACATTCACTGTAGGTGTATCATCCTTGTACATGTGTTTTAAATTACATTGATTTCCCTGCAATGAATGCTTTGTGAATGCCACATTTACTGGTCTAAATTTATACAAGTCTGTGTTGGTCATAAGGGAACAAAAAAATGTAGGCTGGAAAATGCAAGCTGACACATCACTCTGGGTAAATCTTACAACCTAAGAGCCCCTATGCTGAAGGGCTTCTTTGCCTTTTTTTTTACAGGCACTAGCTACCTATATTATCTACATATATCACCAATCTGATCAGGACAATAGATTAGCACCTTCAACCATTATTAGCGTGAAATTACATTCCCTGAAATCCATAAAGACTGGCACAGACAGATTTAGCAAAAGTGTCTCTCAAGCATTCTAAAAGTGGTGAAGAATGTGCCAAATTCAAATACCTGTCTATAACTTGTTCTTGAATTTGGCTCATTCTTTTCCACTTTTGGAATGCATGTGAGACACTTTTGCAAAATCCATGTAAGCCAATTTTTCTCTCTGTACACCAAAAGAGGATTGGTCTTAATTAGCTCCACTTTTACATTTAGTGCATTCAATACAACACATGTAAAAGTCACATTCAATGCAACACAATGTAAAAGTAAAGCATTTTAGAACTATCTGAATTTGGTGCAGAATTTGCTGTCAAAAACACAAATGCTTCATTAATTTGGTGCAATACATTATCAATAGGGATTAACATCAGAAAAGTGGTGCAGCAACTTTAATGAATTCCCCAAAATATACTTAAGCTGATAACACACAAACAATTCTAATTTCTTGTGTCTTTATAGAACACACAAATTAAACATTCACAGAGCTGAAGGAAAAGTAAGTGAACCCATAGGTTCCTAACCATTTTGAATTGAATTGTATTGTTGCTGTATTATCTCCCTTTATTCTGTAAAGCGCTGCGCAAACTGTTGGCGCTATATAAATCCTGTATTATAATAATAGGCTAATTAATTCAACAAAAGCTCATTGAAGTCAATAGTTTAAACACCTGGAGTTAATGAAATTAGTTTGGAGGTCATCAGTTGATGTGAAACATGCCTTGCAAAAAAGGAGCGGTCTGTAGACATAAAATCAGGAGTAGCTGATCTGCATGAGGCTGGGAAGAGATACAAAGAAATCTAAAAGTTTTTTTAAGCCCCCATCAGTTGACATTTAACAAATTCTCTATACATGAAGACAGTTTAGTACTGTGGCTACTCTTCCTAGAAGTGGGGACCCAACCAAGTTGAATCCCAAGGCACAATGCATAATTCTCAATGAGGTTATGAACCCACAAGTAACAGCTAGAGGCTTGAAGATATCAGTAGAACTGTCAATCATCCCTGTTCATGATTCTACAATCTTCAAAGTCTTTAAACAGGCAGGGGGGCCATGGCAGGGCACTAAAAAAAAATGCTGCTCACCTGAAGTTTGGTTAAGAGCAACTTGGCAAATTGCAACACTACTGGGAGAATCTTTTGTAGACCGATGAAACAAAAGTGAATTGTTTGAAAAGAATACTCAGCATGTAGGGTGCAAAAAAGGCACAGCTTACCAACATCAAGATATCATCTCAACAGTAGGGTGGAGGGAACATCATGATTTGGGCTTGCTTTTCTGCCTCAGGACCTGGACCACTTGCCATCATCAAGGAGAAAATGAATTCCCAAGTTTACAAAAATATCTTACAGGATATTGTCAGGGCTGTCCACCAGCTGAAGCTTAATTGAAAAACTATTAACAACTATTTTTCCTCCAGCACTGCAAATGTTTTCTGGGTGTGTTCAATAAAGACATGAGAAATTAGAATTGTTGGTGTGTTATCACCTTAAGCACACTGAGGTAGCTTTACTAAACTGGACTGTGTAAAATATGGTGCAGCTTTGCATAGAAACCAATCAGCTCCTATTTTTATTTTATTTTTTGTCAAAGCTTAATTTAAAAGGCTGAAATTAGAATCTGATTGGCTACCATGCACAGCTGCAAAAGATTTTGCACTCTCCAGTTTTAGTAAATCAACTCCACTGTGTTTGTCTATTGTTGCGACTTGGATGAGGAAGAAATCACATTTTATGGCCAATTCTTGCCTCTGTATCTATCTGTCTATCTATCTATATCTCGCTATATCTTTCTACAATAATGCCACACATGCTTTCCACAGTGCTTTTTTTTTTTTTTTTAAGCAAGTAAATTGCTATGAATTAATGGTTTTCATTATTTCAGGATAATAAACCTTAAATAAAATGAATGCTTTTATTTTGTAGTCCTATTTTTTCTAGATATGAACTAGCTCTTCTCCTACCATACAATTAAGTTTAAAGAAAGGAGTACTATTCCCCTGATTAAACTACTTGAATTAATGAGATATTTTGTCTTAATTTTATTTTTGAAAGTAATGGCAATTCCAGCTGTAATGCTAGCACATGGACCCCAGGGGGAGCCAGAGATCAGAATAAAACATGGGTAATTTTATACTGACAATTGATCCGTTAAACATATTTTACGTCTGTTTAAATTGTTATAACAATCATATACACACACATTACTGAAAGTAACATTTTTTATTTTATTTTTTTAAAGATACAATTTTTGGCATTTGTGGCAAGTCTGTAATACTAGCAATTGTTTGTTCAAATATTTGCTTCAACTTTTAACTTGCTTAACCACTTCAGCCCCGGACCATTTGGCAGCCAAAGGACCAGAGGTCTTTTTTCAATTTCGCACTGCACTACTTTAACTGGTAATTGCGCGGTCATGCAATTTTGTAACCAAACGAAATTTGCGTCCTTTTCTTCCCACAAATAGAGCTTTCTTTTGATGGTATTTGATTGCCTCTGTGATTTTTATTTTTTGCGATATAAACGGAAAAAGAGCGAAAATTTTGAAAAAAAAAGAGATTTTCTACTTTTTGTTATAAAAAAAATCTAATAAACTCAATTTTAGTCAAACATTTGGGCCAAAATGTATTCAGCCACATGTCTTTAGTAAAAAAAAATGCCAATAAGCGTATATTTATTGGTTTGCGCAAAAGTTATAGCGTCTACAAACTAGAGTACATTTTCTGGAATTTACACCGCTTTTAATTTATGACTGCCTATTTCATTTCTTGAGGTGCTAAAATGGCAGAGAAGTACAAAACCCCCCCAAATGACCCCATTTTGGAAAGTAGACACCCCAAGCTATTTGCTGAGAGGCATGTTGAGCCCATTGAATATTTTTTTTTTTTAGTCCCAAGTGATTGAATAAAGACAAAAATAAAAAAGATTTTTTTTTTTTTTCAAAAAGTTGTCACTAAATGATATATTGCTCACACATGCCATAGTTATATGTGGAATTGCACCCCAAAATACATTTTGCTGCTTCTCCTGAGTATGGGGATACCACATGTGTGGGACTTTTTGGGAGCCTAGCCGCGTACGGGGCCCCGAAACCCAAGCACCGCCTTCAGGATTTCTAAGGGTGCAAATTTTTGATTTCACTCCTCACTACCTATCACCGTTTCGAAGGCCATAAAATGCCAAAATAGCACAAAACCCCCCAAATGACCCCATTTTGGAAAGTAGACACCCCAAGCTATTTGTTGAGAGGCATGGTGAGTATTTTACAGCTCTCATTTGTTTTTGAAAATGAAGAAAGTAAAGAAAAAAAAAAAATTTTTTTCTTTTTTCAATTTTCAAAACTTTGTGACAAAAAGCGAGATCTGCAAAATACTCACAATACCTCTCAGCAAATAGCTTGGGGTGTCTACTTTCCAAAATGGGGTCATTTTGGGGGGTTTTATGCCATCTGGGCATTCCATGGCCTCCGAAACTGTGATTGGCAGTGAGAAGTGAAATAAAAAAATTACACCCTTAGAAAGCCTGAAGGCGGTGATTGGTTTTTGGGGTTCCGTACGCAGCTAGGCTCCCAAAAAGTCCCACACATGTGGTATCCCCGTACTCAGGAGAAGCAACAGAATGTATTTTGGGGTGTATTTCCACATATGCCCATGACATGTTTGAGCAATATATCATTTAGTGACAACTTTTTGTAAAAAAAATATATATATTTTTTTTTTTTCATTATTCAATCTCTTGGGACAAAAAAAAAAAATATTTAATGGGCTCAACATTGCTCTCAGCAAATAGCTTGGGGTGTCTACTTTCCAAAATGGGGTCATTTGGGGGGGGTTTGAACTGTCCTGGCATTTTATGCACAACATTTAGAAGCCTATGTCACACGTCACCCACTCTTCTAACCACTTGTAGACAAAGCCCTTTCTGACACTTTTTGTTTACATGAAAACATATTTTTTTTTTGCAAGAAAATTACGTTGAACCCCCAAACACTATATATATTGTTAAAGCAAAGGCCCTACAGATTAAAATGGTGGGTGTTGCATTTTTTTTTTCCACACAGTATTTGCGCAGCGATTTTTCAAACGCATTTTTTGTGGAAAAAATACACTTTTTTTTATTTTAATGCACTAAAAACACACTATATTGCTCAAATTTTTGATGAAATAAAAAATATGATCTTAGGCCGAGTACATGGATACCAAACACGACATGCTTTAAAATTGCGCACAAACACGCAGTGGCGACAAACTACATACATTTTTAAAAGCCTTTAAAAGCCTTTACATGATACCACATTAGATTCACGGAGGAGGTCTACTGCTAAAATTACTGCCCTCGATCTGACCTTCGCGGTGATACCTCACATGCATGGTGCAATTGCTGTTTACATATGACGCCAGACCAACGCTTGTGTACGCCTTTGCGCAAGAGAAGGGGGGGCAGGGGTGCTTTTTTTTTTTTTTTTTGTTTTTTTTTTTATTTATTTAGCTTTTTTATTTTATTTTTAAACTGTTCCTTCCATTTTTTTTTCTTTGTTATGATTTTTATTGTTATCTCAGGGAATGTAAATATCCCCTATGATAGCAATAGGCAGTGACAGGTACTCTTTTTTTGAAAAAATTGGGGTCTATTAGACCCTAGATCTTTCCTCTGCCCTCAAAGCATCTGACCACACCAAGATTGGTGTGATAAAATGCTTTCCCAATTTCCCAATGGCGCGGTTTATATCCGGGAGGGGGGACATTCCCTCCCACTGCTTGTAAAAGCAGTCTAGAGGCTAATTACCCGCTAGAATTGCTTTTTACATGAAAGCCGATCACTGGCTGAAAAGAATGATACCAAGATGATACCTAAACCTGCAGGCATCATTCTGGTATAACCATTCAAAGTCCAGCAACATACTGGACATATATTGTAATCTTTTTTTTTTCATGCAGCCTCTTGGCTGAACGAAAAAAAGAGATTGATTGGTGGGTATGCCCACCATTAGAATACCTCCCTTCATCCACCCACTTCTAATGATGGGCATACATGCACCATTTATATATGCCGATGCATGGGGGCATCCTCCCGCAAAAGTTATGCCGTGTACACACGGTCGGAATTTCGACCGTATGTACGTGGCATTAGGAGCCAATCGCTCCCCCCCCCTGCTGCCCCCATGCTTCGGCATATATGCTCTTTTTTTTAACTGTGGTGGTGAAATCACCTCCTACAGCGTTGGAGTCGCGGCTTTATGTATCGTGGGAGCAAACGCTGTTGCTGTCAAGATAAATAAATCCGCGTTGCAACTGAATGGCGCACCTGAAAACAAAAAAATGCTCAACACTAAAACACACAGTAAACAAAATTACATACCTGAAAAGCAAGCATGATAAAACATAATAAAACATAATAAAACATAATAAAACATTGCAGAATAGAATGGAGTAAAAAAAGAGCAACAATAGAGAGAGAATAGAGTGAGAGAGAGAACAATAAAACGACAACTATTTTATTTTTTTTTATTTTTTTGAGATTCACAGGTAAAAAAGCTCCTGACTGAAGCGACTGAATCAAAACGCTACCACAAAAAAAAATGTTAGCGATCGCAGGGATCAGGCCTGACTCTGCGAACGCTGCAGTTATGTGTGCTTAGTGTTTTGTAAGTGACAGTGATCGATCGATACTGCACTTGGGTGGGCTGGGCTGGGCGGAGGGGGAAAACGCAGGTGCTAGCAGGTATCTGGGCTGATCCCGCTAACAATGCGTTTTTTTTTTGGAACCCTAAACTGCTGGGACGCTAGTATAGATCTGATCAGATCAGATATTGATCTGTTCAGATACTGTGCCACTAAGGGAGGTGTATGCTTTGTGCGTGGGTGTTTGCGGTACTGGCACTAACCTGGGGCGACGCAGACCTTATTTGACCCTAAAACCTAATTGATATCACCCGCCGGGCGATCAGGGGGTTAAACCGTTATTGGGTAATAAATGGCGGGTGCCCTGACAGTATAAAAAACAAGCTAACTAACCAGCGTCACCCGTAACAGTAATACAAAAAAAAACTGGTTACCTAGCGACACTAATGCAGCGATCAGAAAAACGATCGCTTAGTGACACTGGCAAAAGGGGGTGAAAGGGTTAACTAGGGGCAATCAGGGGGTTAAACCTTTATTAGGTAATATATGGGGGTACCTGACGCTATATAAAAACCTGACGGGGAACCTAAATAACGAAATAACTAACTGGCTAACCAGCGTCACCAGTGACAGTTATACAGTGATCACTGGTGAAAGGGTTAACTCTAGGGCAATCAGGGGGTTAAAACCTTTATTTAGGTTGTAATATGGGGGTACCTGACCTATAAACCTATTTATGAACCTATATAAACATGGCGGTTACCTAAAAAAAAAAAAATGGTTACCTAGCGACACTAATGCAGCGATCAGAAAAACGATCGCTTAGTGACACTGGCAAAAGGGGGTGAAAGGGTTAACTAGGGGCAATCAGGGGTTAAAACCTTTATTAGGTAATATATGGGGGTACCTGACGCTATATAAAAACCTGACGGGGAACCTAAATAACGAAATAACTAACTGGCTAACCAGCGTCACCAGTGACAGTTATACTGTGATCACTGGTGAAAGGGTTAACTCTAGGGGCAATCAGGGGGTTAAAACCTTTATTTAGGTTGTAATATGGGGGTACCTGACCTATAAACCTATTTATGAACCTATATAAACATGGCGGTTACCTAAAAAAAAAAAAATGGTTACCTAGCGACAGCAGTGACACTAATACAGCGATCAGAAAAACGATCGCTTAGTGACACTGGCAAAAGGGGTGAAAGGGTTACCTGGGGGGCAATCAAGGGGTTAAACCATTAGGGGGGGGGGGGGGCTACCTTGGACCTAAAACTAACTGCCCTACAGTTATTACAGTCACACTGACACTAAATGCAGTGATCAGTAAAAAAATGATCACTGCAATTAGTGACACTGTGACTGGGGGGGGGAGGGGGTGATCTGGGGGTGATCAGGGGGTGACAGGGGGGTGTTTTGTGTGCCTATGTGTACTGGTGTCAGTGTACTGTTTGTGCACTAACCTTTAGATGTTCACAGCTCGGCGTTCCGGTCACATAGACCGGCGCACCGAGCGTGACATCACTTCCTCTGCCTGTGTTTTGATTGACACAGACAGAGGAAGCATCTGATTCGCCAGGAGCGATCGCAAGAAACCACTGGCCGTCCCCTCATCCCGCATCGCTCCTGAAGCGATCCCGACCGTTCCCGCCGGCCGGGGGGGTCCGATCGGACCCCCCACCCGCCGGAAGAATGGCACGTACAGGTACGTGGTTCTGCCTGTACGTGCCATTCTGCCGACGTATATATACAGGGGGCGGTCGGCAAGTGGTTAACGTGTGCATTTTAATTTACTTTAAAAGCTCAAAGTCCAATTTTACCAATTCGTACTAAAATGCAGGAAAACAAAATCTAAATTGTAATCATTAGTCATTTGGAGCATTTCTTCTATTGTGAAAGCTCTCTAGCATGCAAAGTAGCAATTCACTTTTCTAATTTGCAGAAAACCCTGATTGATTAATGTCAGAGTAACCTTGAAGATCTAATTATTACCTAAATTAATTCCATTCCTTGCTTTGTTACCATTTGTTCATTATTTTCTTTCTTTCAGTAATTGGTATCTTTCGAGTAAACAACATCTTTGCCACCAAAGTTTATTGATTTACACAATTGCTCGTTCTGGTAATGTACAGACATTGTCTAAAAAACTATTACAGCTCAAGTAAGTGGTCATTTATTTGATAGAATTTTTTAAAACAAACTCTAGAAATGCACAACCTCTTCAGTATATGTGCCTACTACAGATGACAATGAGTTATATACTGTTCTAATTGCAAAATATCAACTATATAAAAAGCGCAAAAAAAATTACCCGTAAAGATTGCAATTCACAATATAAAATATTCTATATGAGAAATAAACAATTCTTAAATACATTTATTAATAACATGACACACCTGCACCCTAACGACATCAATTAAAAAATGAATGCAAATCCACAATTCTAAATAGTCACATCTCATAGGGGCAGCTAAGCCTCCAAAAGCTTAGCTGCCCTCATGAGATGTGAATAATTTATGTTGTGATATGCAATCTTCCCTGATAATATTTTTTGTGTTATTTATATAATTGATAAACTGGGATTAGAATAATATATCACATCTTGTAGCCTGTAGTTAATACAGAGATCATTCATTTTAAGAGTTTGTTTAAATAGTGCTTTCTCCCGGTAACTCCACATGTTAGTTTAACCACTTCCCGACCGTCTCACGCAGATATACTGTGGCAGAATGGCTCCCCTGGGCAAAATCCCATATGTCCTTCCCTTTTTCGGCCACCAGAGGGAGGGCACAATTGCCGCCGACCATGCACGATCATGTGCACGAGCGCCAGCATAGGGATTTGTGTGTGTAAATACACAAATCCCTGTGCTGTCAGGGAAGAGGAGCCATATTGTTTGTTCCTACTAAGTAGGAAAAATGTATATGTCTCCTCTCCTTGTCAATCCTTTCCCCCGCAGTTAGAACACACTGAGGGAACACACAATTAATCCCTCGATCGTCCCCCTAGTGTTAACCTCTTCCCTGCCAGTGACATTTACATAGTAATCAGTGCATTTTTATGGCACTGATAGCTATATAAATGCCAATGGTCCCAAAAAAAGTGTCAAAAGTCTCCAATCTGTCCGTCAAAATGTTGCAGTACTGCTAAAACACACAAATCCCATCGGGGGCAATCAACAGAGGCTCCATGGTAGATCAAGATGGCATTTGGGTTGTCAATATTATTCACTTGAGCTTTTGCTCCCTCATGAATATATGAAAAAGGTGCTGAGAAAACATCTATGTATAACGCATCAACCTTTTCTTAGACCCCCATGTTATAAAGTTATGTGTTGAATTATCCACATTACATATTGTTATTATGAGAGATGCGACTTTATACTAGGGATATGTTATCCAATGGTATTCTTATACTTTATTAAATGCTAAAGTATGTGTATTTTAACTGCTGGAATATCTCTCTCTCTCTCTCTCTCTCTCTCTCTCTATATATATATATATATATATATATATATATATATAGATAGATAGATAGATAGATAGATATCTATTGCATTAAGGTGAAAAACCTCCTGCACTGCAGCTGCCCCCAGATCCCCCCTTTTTCTTACCTGAGCCCGATCGCTCCAGTGACAGGGACAAGCACAGCAGCTCCAGCCGCTGTTTGGGGTCCTCAATGGATAGATTTGATAGCAGCGGGAGCCAATAGCAGATGGAGCCATTGGCTCCGGCTGCTGTCAATCAAATCCAGTGACATGGAAGCTGCTGGGTGGGGCCAAGTCTTGCTGTCTGTGTCAATTAACGCATCAGCAGGACTCGGGAGTGTGCCCGCATGAGTTCCCCCATGGAAAGCTGCTCTGTGTGGGGACTCGAAGAGGAGGAGGATCCAGAAGCGCCACCAGGGGACCCCAAAAAAGGAGGATCGGGCCACTCTGTGCAAAACCCTTGCACAGAGCAGGTAAGTATGACATGTTTGTTATTTAAAAGGAAAAAATGCACCTTTACAATCACTTTAGGTCTGAGGATAAGAATATATTTGTATACAGTCTCTGTTTCTAGGTTCAGATTTCACACTAGAGCCGCCAGTGAAATATTTAGTACTGCAGCAGTGATATAGACTTCGTCAAGTCACAACTACCTACAGCAGTGCTGTTTGTCAGGCATAAACACTGTAAAGTTGAACACACCTATAAATAATTTCTAAACATTTTCAGAAGCATCAGAAATTTAAGTAAAAAAGTTGCATTTACCCATCAATTTAGGTTCATAAGCCCATCGACACAGGCCCCAAAGGCATCAGTTGAATTTTGTTGATTTTGATGCTGTCAAATGTCACCAGTGCCAATATCACTGGTAACACATACCCTTGTATAACCTAGTAGTTGAAAAAATTGAGATATTATAGATATTTTTTATAAATACTTCATCTTGTCTTCCAGGTTGCATCCAATCTATTTTCTGTGAACCAAGGCTATAATGAACACACCCCATGGTTGTACATCTTCACGCAGTACTCCTGGACTCCACAGGGAATCATGTGAGTGCCGTTCAGTCCAGGAGAAGGTACCACCAATGTTAAGGAATTGGAAGAAGGAGAGGAAGGACCCTTGATATTACTGAACCAGCCTAGTGACTTTGAGATTTAGGTATGCATAAGGTATTTAAAATAAATTGGTGCGGAAAAGGCTTTGGTGACATGGGGTGGTGAGCTTTTTATTTTATTTTTATTTATTTATTTGTTTTTTAAAACTAGAGTGTAGCTTTAAATGTTGCATTTGGGTGGAATTGACATTTTTAAAATGTCTAAACTAAATATTTACAAAATACATTTATCCTGTTAGGCATCTCAATACAGTCTCTGTTAGAAAATATAATTCCCGTAATGAAAGAAAAGGGGGAGGGGACATGAGAATAGACAGAATCCTGTGATATCCTGGAAAATCTATTTCTTTGTCATCATATGACAGTAAGACCCCAGAAACATGGCCAGCAAGGAAAAGCAAATCGAATCTGAATGGCAAGGAATATGATTTTGTCTTTTGTTGGTCAGCTTTCTCCCCAACCATGAGAAAATGATGACAACATTTGTTTAGACAGCAGCTCAGTCATTTAGCCTGCACGTGAGACAGGCAGCTGAGTCAGCAAGTTTGATCAAGAAAATGGTATATAAAATGATTCAACCTTTCTCATCTAACAAAAACTTGAGTGTTGTGATCCATCAATTTCCTCCGTTTGTTATATGGATTTCATTTTTCTGAATTCCTGTCTGGTCTGCAATAATGCTGTAAGCTTTATGAACATTTATAGGTTTTTGTTGCTTTCTTTGTAGTAACATTTTCTTTTCTTTTAGGATATAACTATCCAAAGACTGTCAACAGATGTTCAGAAACAGTTGACCACATTAAACAGGAATGCTGGGGTCAAGTGTTTCATAAAGTAATATTAAATAATATTCTTATTTATTATAAATCTTCCAACATTACCCTATTGTATGTGTTTGATTGTGCCGGCATACTTACCTGTTGATATATAATTGTCATCAATATATATTCAGTATACTTATATCATCATAGGATTTATTTATAAACTATACAATCTGTGTTCATACATAAAAATAGTCAATATTTAATAATATCACTATCACAAGCAAACCCAGCGCTTTGCTCAGTTCACCCCCGCCCGGCGCACGGGGGCCCGTTCGATCTCCCCTCTTTTTGAGGGGGATGGCGGGCCCCTTCCAGATGTTGCATGTCCCATCAGCCCCCACTCTTTTTCGGGCTGTTTGTGATATTGCGACTAAAGTGCGTCGGTTGGCTTTACCTGCATGGCGCTTCCCCACCACACAGGCGGTGGGTGGGTGCCATGCAGAACTTGCCCTGAGGGTTCCCCATGGATGCTTCCCCATGGATGCTTCCCCATGACCGCTTTTGCATGTTCCACTATTTGTTATTTTTCCCCCCTCTTTTACAAATAGATACCACTACTGGATATCTATTTGTTGAATTGATTGTTATGGAGATGTCTGGGGTGTAATCATCTGGCGCAGCTAGACGTGCCCAAGTATGGGACGTCGTAATCTGCTTTGTTTTCCATCCTAAAGGCGCAATGAGATGACGTCATCATGCTACTATATGCGATGACGCATCCCTGTAGACAAACATACTCTGCTGACACCAAACAAATGAAAAAGCACTGCGCAGGCGCCGGCGGCCTTTATAAATCTGCAGATGGCGCTTTGGCTCAGTGCAATCTTTGCCTATTAGGAACAACAATGCCCCAGCCACTTGCATCTATTAATTTCATCCAAATTAAGTAAAGAGTCAATTTGATCTGCTTTCTTTTTGCTTTCTCTCATTGAATCCTTTACAATGAAGAAGAGAGAAACAGTATCTGAGTTCTTCTCCCCTTCCTGTTCACTCTTACTTAGAGGGATTCTTTGATTATAATATGGGAAATATCTTACTATTGGTTTTGAATAGCCTTTCTCGGTTATGCTGGTGATGGCTATTCACTACATTTATGTGGAAATTCAATTAATTAAATGGGATTTGCCTATAGCCATTGACTCTTTAAGGCCCAATTTTTCTGCCCCTGTTTAACAGGGACATGTAATTACAATTATTGATCTAATATTTCACAGCGGGGCCCATTCCTGCGCCCACCATGAGTAACTATGAGGGCTTACAGTGTTGTGGCAACACCACCACAACCACCACCAAAGGCCTAATTTTTGTGCCCCTGTTCAACAGGTGCATGTAATTACAATTATTGATATAATATTTCACAGCAGGGCCTGTTCCAGCGCCCACCAAGAGTAACTGTGAGGACTTACAGTGTTATGGCACCAGCACCACCACCACCACCACCAAAGGCCCAACTTCTCTACCACTGTTCAACAATGGCACGTAATTACAATTCTTGATAGTTCAACAGGGACATGTAATTACAATTATTGATCTAATATTTCACAGCAGGGCCCATTCCTGCGCCCACCATGAGTAACTATGAGGGCTTACAGTGTTGTGGCAACACCACCACAACCACCACCAAAGGCTCAATTTTTGTGCCCCTGTTCAACAGGTGCATGTAATAACAATTATTGATATAATATTTCACAGTAGGGCGTTCCAGCGCCCACCAAGAGTCACTTTGAGGGCTTAAAGTGTTGTAGCAACACCAACACCTTAGGCCCAAATTTCTGCAGAGCATATAGGGCAGGCTCCTACTTTCAAATATCCAACTTACAAACGTCTCCTACTTGCAAACGGAAGAAGACAACAGGAAGTGAGATGAAATCTACCCCTAGGAAGGGAAATTCTCTCCTGTAAGAGTTGATATGAGAAAAACGTGTCTCATCTCCACTGATGCTTTATCCCAATCCTTGTTTCACTAAAAAAAAATTTTTTTCAAAAAACATTTGTCATTGGGACAGAGAGTGAGGTGAAATCTTCTGAAGAGGTGCACAGACAGCAAAAAAAATGTTACAGGGGTGATAACCCTTCCCTATGTTTTCCAAAAAGCTTAAAAATAGATTTTTTGACTGGAGCTACACTTTAAAAATGTACCAGTTCAAAATTACAAACAGATTCTACTTAACAACAAACCTACACAGTCCCTGTCTTGTTTGCACTGCCTGCAGAGTATATAGGGCCTGGGGGCCCCACGCCTTTCCTTTTTTTAATTTGGGTGCGGGGTTCCCCTTAAGGGTACAAGACCCAAAGGGCCTGTTATTGGACTTGGGGGGTACCCATGTCATTTGTCTCACTGTTTTTTATCCATATTGCCGGGACCAGACATCACATTAAAGCCGCAAGTAGTTCTAAATTACTTTTATTCCTTTAAAAATGTCATTTTGTGCAGGGACTGTTCTAAACACAGTAAACACTTTACAGGCATATTATAGACACCCCCCAGGTACAATATTTAAAGGAATATTTCACTTTTTTTCACTTTAAGCATCATTAAAATCAGTGCTCCCAAAAAAACATACGTTTTTAAAACTTTTTTTTGCATTGATACATGTCCCCTGGGGGCAGGACCCGGGACCCCAAACCCTTTTTAGGACAATAACTTGCATATTAGCCTTTAAAATTAGCACTTTTGATTTTGAACGTTCTAGTTCCATAGACTTTAATGAGGTTCTAAAATTTGCAAACCGGGGCTGGTGTTCGGCTCATTCCTATTCAGCAGCTATCAAGCACCTGATGTTAATGTAACTGATTGAATTTGTTATGGATGTGGGATCCCTTGAAGACTCCCTATGCTGACAATCCTTTTCCTTCTCAATCTTGATGATGCAAGCTTCCAACAATATTTTTGGTTTAGAGCACCACAACCACCACCCAAGGCCAAATTTTTCTGCCCCTGTTTAACAGGGGCATGCACTTACAATTTTTAATATAATATTTCACAGCAGGGCCAGTTCCTGAGCCCAACATGAGTATCTGTGAGGGGTTAGAGTGTTGTGGCACCACCACCACCACCCAAGGCCCAATTTTTCTGCCCCTGTTTAACACCGGATGTTTAAAAATGGCTGTTTTTAAAACTTTTTTTTGCATTGATACATGTCCCCTGGGGCAGGGTCACGTGTCCCCAAACACCTTTTTATGGCAATAACGTGCATATAAGCCTTTAAAATTAGCACTTTTGATTTTTCACGTTCGCGTCCCATAGACTTTAACGGTGTTCTCGTGTTCGCACAGATTTTTTGCCTGTTCACATGTACTGCTGTGAACAAAACTGGGGGGTTCGGCTCATCTCTACTATCCAATCTTGCTATACCTATGTTAGCTCCTCCAGTTGTAGTAATCCTTACTTTAATAATAAAATGTAGAATGCTGGTATAATGTTTCAGAATAAACAATACATAGTTAAATAAAGTGGTGCATAAAAATAAATAATAACTTGGTGCACAGTGCTATTCTGCAGACAAAGGTACCAAAGTAAACCTTTACATAACACAAAGCTGAATGAAGTCTTTAACTGTGCAGTTTTGGATGTATTTAGGGCAGCAATGGTAATTGCTAAAATATAAAAGCATATTACTAACAATTATATCTCAATACTGTACACTGGTGTGGAAGAACAATATTTGTTTAACAGCCCACAAATTGAAACGATAATGTTGTAGCTTATTAAAATATCTTTAACTTGTCCCATAAGAGCTCAAAACATAAAATATAGGTAAAGAAATAAAGTGACTCAAAATCCTTAAAGGGAAAGCTAGTGTAATTTACTAACACCAGTACCAACAATGGTTTATTTTTTTAACCTATTAAAGGGTTAGTTTACACAGTTGTCAGGTTTAGTGGATTTCTCATTTGAAATGTGGTTTGTTTTGTGCATTCAAATTGCAAAGTGGAATAAAATGATATATGCTAAAAGTGTCATAAAACTAAAGTTAATGCAACCCCCTTATGAACCAACTAAAATGTAAAAGTGCCACTGCTTAAAAAATACATACCTGAAACAAAACATAAAGGACTCTATATACCGTATTTATCGGCGTATAACACGCACCGGCATATAACACGCACCCCAAGTTTAGGAGGGCATTTTAAGGAAAAAAAGTTTTAGGAGGGAAGTTTAGGGGGAAAAAAAAAAACTTAAATTTAAGCGTCATTTGCAGCTTGCCCAGCATCATTTGCAGCTTGCCCAGCGTCATTGCAGCCTTGCCCAGCATTATTGCAGCCTTGCCCAGCGTCATTGCAGCCATGCCCAGCGTCATTGCAGCCTTGCCCAACGTCATTGCAGCCTTGCCCAGCGTCATTGCAGCCTTGCCCAGCGTCATTGCAGCCTTGCCCAGCGTCATTGCAGCCATGCCCAGCATCATTGCAGC
The DNA here is from genome assembly GCA_028564925.1 of Lithobates sylvaticus. Taxonomy (NCBI): domain Eukaryota; kingdom Metazoa; phylum Chordata; class Amphibia; order Anura; family Ranidae; genus Lithobates; species Lithobates sylvaticus. The sequence goes on from CM053027.1 coordinate 66,029,716, forward strand.
CTTGCCCAGCCTCATTGCAGCCTTGCCCAGCGTCATTGCAGCCATGCCCAGCATCATTGCAGCCTTGCCCAGCATCATTGCAGCCTTGCCCAGGGTCATTGCAGCCATGCCCAGCGTCATTGCAGCCATGCCCAGCGTCATTGCAGCCATGCCCAGCATCATTGCAGCCATGCCCAGCATCATTGCAGCCATGCCCAGCATCATTGCAGCCTTGCCCAGGGTCATTGCAGCCATGCCCAGCGTCATTGCAGCCATGCCCAGCGTCATTGCAGCCATGCCCAGCGTCATTGTACCTTGCCAGCGTCATTTGAAGTCCGGTCCGGGTTTAAATTTCCCACCGCCGAGACTCTGTCACGCGCGCCGCCGAAAAAGACCGAGGTGCGGCCGAAAAAGACCGAAGCGGCCCCGGAAAAGCCCGAGCCGACTGTTCAGCTCCGCTCGCGGTCCCGCCTCCCTGCTGTTTCCGGAGCGAGCGCAGGGAGGCGGGACTACGAACAGAGCCGAACAGTCTGCTCGGTCTATTCCGGCGCGGCTTCGGGTTTTTTCGGCCGCAATTCGGTCTTTTTCGGCAGCGCTCGCTATTTTTCGGCGGCGCTTGCCATTTTTGACTTTTTTTTTGGGGTATCGGCGTATAACACGCACCCACGACTTTCCCCCGATTTTTAGGGGGAAAACGTGCGTGTTATACGCCGATAAATACGGTACTCTAAGCAATAAAATTAGGATTTTGACAAAAGGTATGGGTTATATAGACCCACTCCATTCACTTTTAGATCCAGCATATATGCTTGTATATTGAATGAAGGAGAAATTGAATAGGAACACAAAGAGTAGCTATGACTGGATCTCACAGCCATCTGTTGGTCTATTTTCCAAAATTCTTTGCATTAGACAATTTACTCACCTCTCTTGTGGCCCATGTCTCTTGTCTTAGCTCTGTTCAAGTGCTGCAACCTCTGTCAGATTATTCCATATTCAACACTTTAGGGAGGGTCTGATCCCTGTATCCACTACCTCATGTTTATGTTCCATCCTCTGACACCTACATCAGTGCTGCGTGTTTTTTAGAAATATAGGGATTAAATAATGGAACCGCAACAAAGGGCAGGAGGTCAGGTAACCCTACCATCCCACAAGTGGCAATTGCTGAAGAGTCTAATAAGGTGTGCAGTGCTGGAAAGGAGGAGATGTAGAAGACACAAGATGCCACCACGATAAATCGGAGACACTGAATGTCAATTTGACAACCTCGACTTTGCAGAGTATCCAGACTCAATACCCTTTTCAGTGGCAGCAGACATCCCTTTCCTAAGCTCTGACTTAGCAGTCCGAACCTTGTTCAAAAACAGGTGCATGCAGGATGCTGCTCTGTAAGGGGGCATCTCCATGCTATACAAACTGTTTATTAACTCTACTGCTAGATTATCTTACCAGATGGTATGGAAAAGGGATTTGTCGATATTCCTTGAGGAGGAGGACTGGCATAAATGGAGCACACAGATTTCTAAAGGTATCCTTAATGTTGCCTTGATTAAAGCAGGCTACAAAGTCCACACCAGATGGTTTTTAGTGCTGGAGCATCTGTCAAATGTATCCAGGCACCTCAGCTACCTGTTTCAGGGGCTGTGGCCAGATAGGCACACTGTTGCTTGTGTTGTGGTCCTGCCCCAATGTTGGTCAATATCACTAAAGATGCAAGTATCGCCCTACTAAATAAGCCTGTTGAAAATGTTCCACGATATACCCAGACTTTAATTTACTTTATGTTTCTAGTGGCCAAAATCACTATAGCGACAGTATGGAAAAGCCCTGTCATAGACATTGCGATAGTAAAACAAAAACTCACATGGATCATGTAGAATGAAAAGTGCAAGTGTTCTACCAAATAAACAGTCTATCTTCGACAAAATATGGTCCCCTTGGCTTGTTTACCTGCAGGTCCCGAATGAACAAAGCTGATCATATGCATAAGCAGATGATAATCTCCTTTCCTCCTCCTACCTCTTTTATTGTTTCCCTGACTCCTGCCAGCCTTGGCATCACGCCATAATAGCTTTCTTTTTCCTTTCCTATTTAAGTAAAATATGTTTACATTTGGGGGGCCGGAGACCCTTATATAGGACCGCTTTAATGCTTCATAATGAGTAATACTTTGGAAGCTATAACCACTGGATAGAGGCTTTCCTATCTTGTAGGCCTATTTCCAGTGATTACGCTTTAGGGTGGTCTCCACCTCAAAACCTTGGGTTTTATTGTTTCATATTATGATTCAAGGGGTGATCATATGAATGGCCACCTCCCAGTGTTCTTGTTGTTCTATACCCATGTTATAGTACAAAACATGTTATCCCTGTTCACTTCTGTTGGTGTCCAAGTGCTCACCCATGACCTTAGAGAAGACCTAACCCAATTGATTAGACTTTCTGTTGATCTGTTTCCCCCCACTTATATACCATTTCTTGTTGTCTATACGGAGCATGTGAGGATTGTTTGCTGCTCTGCACAGTGTTCCTTCTATTCTTGTTCTCAAAATATCAATAAAAACGATTTTAACAGAAGACACAGGATGCCAGACAGGTGAGTATGATAGCTCTCCTATTTCAGGGAACTGTCAATATTTTTTTTTATGATCAACTGACATTACCACTTTAAATCCTGTGCTAAAAGAAATATGTAGACTACAATCGCTTGTCTCTTTTTTAGAAATATTGGTGCCCTGCATGGCATGATGATCATTAATTTCAGAGTAACTAACCCAGAACAAGTATTCAGATAACTGAGTTCCCTTGTTGAATACTTGTCTCAGGTCCATGATTAAGAAAGTACTGATTTTAGGGGCAGACAATATTTTCAGAAGAAAGTCACATTTGGAAGCCGTCTTATTTCATCCAGCATAGGTGTCCTTTAAATCTATTCAGTGCTGCTCCCATTTGCAGCTCAAAAAGTGAAAAAGCATTTGTGTATTACCCACTAATTATATATGCTTAATATACAATATTTCTACTAATTCTTCTGTATTTTTAAATGACACATGATTGAGTACTATTAAAAGGTTACTAGATTCAGTTATCATGTGGAAAGGCTAAAGAGAGTAAAAAAAAAGTGTGCACTACTGTTCTGAGATAATGTGACTAGTGCTATAGTCGATTATGCATTACTGCATAGGTTAAAAAGGAAGTAAAGCCTAACTTAAAAAAAAAAAATAGACCCTGCAAGGCAAAGGCACAATGAGCTAGTATGCATAGCATACTAGCTCATTATGAATAACTTACCTGAGATGGAAGCCCCCGAAGCGACCCTTGTTGTCCTACTCTGACGCTACCATGATACCCGGACTGACTTCCGGGTATCGCGGCTCCAACGCTGTGACTGGCCGGAGCCGTGACGACGTCACCCTCGCGCATGTGCGCGGGAGCCGCCACTAACGGCATGATTGCCATTAGCAGCGGCATGCTCAGTGCGCCTGCGGGCCGCCGTCTACAGCACATGCACCGTAGACAGCGATGCCTGTCTTTTGCAAATATCTACTAAACCGTGTAGGTTTAGGACATATTTCTTGGACCTACAGGTAAGCCTTAATCTAGGCTTACCTGTAGGTCAAAGTGGTCTGTAAGGGTTTACAATCACTTTAAAGAACTCTAAAAAAAGTTTAAAATTAAATAAAATTTAAAAATTTAAAATGCATAACATATGTTTTGTAGTAAAGGCATGTGGCACTACCGCCGTAGGAGCCGCTGGTTAAGTGGGTCCTCTGGTCTTTGCTTCAACCTCTTTAAGAACCTCAGCCCCTCTGACACATTAGCTTGATTGTCAAGCATGCAATACCACAGAAAATTACTAAAAGTAATAATTAGTACCTAGTAGTAATACTTTATCAAAGAAAACCGGCACTGAACCAGCTAGTAAAGAAAAACATAAAGTGGTTCTATGCATGAAGGTAAAAAACCTTCTGTATGCAGCAAACCCCACAGGATCATCGGTTCTCCAAAGACTCTCCCTCCCCATTGGCTCCAGCTGCTGTCATACACAGTGAGTGAGACAATAAGGAGAGAGATGGGGCAGGGCTTAGCCGCAGCTCTGTGTCTGCATAGACACGCAGAGCAGCGGTTCGGGAGCACACATGGCAAGTTGCTTGCTCTGAGGGCACTCAACAGGAAGAAGGGGTTTCAGGGATCGAGGCTGCTCTGTGCAAAACCACTGCACAGAGCAGGTAAGTATAACATGTTTGTTTTTTTTGTTTTATATATGTTTGCCTATTAACCACTTCAATACAGGGCATTTTCATCCTCTTTCTGCCCAGGCCAATTTTCAGTTTTCAGAGCTGTAACAATTTGAGTGACAATTGCGCGGTCATGAAACACTATAGTTTTAGTAAACAAGCATTTAGTATAGGTATGGTAAATATGCACTAAAGGTGTGGTACAGGTGCAGTATAGGTATACTTAAAGTTCTGCCTCCAGGAACTCAGTCGCTGCTAGTCGTGTGAGAAATGGGCAGTACCTTCTCACCAGACCAGAGGTGCGACAGTGAACTGTAGGAAGGAAGCCTCTCCACAGGACACCTCCAGAGATTCAGCAATGGAAGTAGAGGGTAAGAGGATGTTCTGGTCTTCCTGCAGCAATATTGCAGATGTGGTTGCTGTGGTCTGTGCTGCTCTATCTTGTTTGTCTCTACTGGTCTGGCCTCTCAGCAGTCTGGTCAGGATGCAGCAAATGTGCTCTCATTGGTTCCCTTGGTCCTAAGAATAAGCAGTCTGTACAATAGTCTGGTAAAAGTTATTCCACCACTACCTCCCTGCCTGTTGGGAATTGTAGTGCAAAGCGTCCATGAGTCCCATTCTACGACTGCTGTTCTGGACTTTAATTTCCATCTTCCTCAATATTCTGCATAGGAATCCATAGGCTTTTATGGCTATAGTTCTCCCTCTGCTGACTGGAGGGGATAGTGCAGCCATATTCAGCATCGATGAGTAAACTGATTGTATAGAGGGAAATGTCTCATTCTCCATGTTTCTGTAATCCAGCACCTGGCTACATGCAAAATAAAATAAAGTGTAGCGCTGTGACTATAGGTGAATAAGTATTACCACAATAAAAATAAATATGATGTGCAAAAACAATGACACACAGAAACGTCAAATGTATGCATGATGATCATAGAACAGTGAGTTCATAATAAAGTGCATAAGTGCAAATTTATACAAAAAATCAGCTAATGCAAGCCAAATGTGTAGAGAAGTAAATGTCACTGGGTAGTAAATCGAAAAATAAGTTTAATGAAGAACCAAATGGCAACAAAATATGCTGAATTATCCACACTGGGAAAAGAACTGGTGAAGTGCAATCCAATTCTGTGACCGATGGCAGATGGAAAACCACAACAGCAATTAGATCACCCGGGACAGTGCATCCTCCACCTAGGGCAAGGGGTTAACACTCTTGCCAGAGACTGTGGACTCAATTGCCAGCGCCAGTGTCAATCGAGCTGAAGGAAACGGAAACTGGAACTCCGGTGTTGGTCACTGAAAATCCTGGCAATGTGCACAAACACTCTCATCCGATGAGGACATGGCGATCATAAGAATAAAGAACGCCTCCATATAGTGTAGGTCAAATGGATGGCTTTATTAAAATAAGTACAAACATCGAAAGATGTGTACATAAAATCTGTGATCACAGTTTCAAGCAATGTAAGGAGCTAGGCAAGCAGAACTGATGCGTTTCATCCCACTGGACTTCAACTGGGCTTTGAAGTCCAGTGGGACAAAACGCGTGGGTCTGCTTGATCACCAGTGCATGTAATTTCTAAAAATATTCTGTATAATAGCTTACTTCAAAGGTCCCGTTCAGCGCCCAGCTGACTGTCAGCCGAGGAGAGGAGTGAAGGAGACCGGCAGGCAGTCACATGAGCATCGAACGGCACTCTGAAGTAAGCTATTCTACGCCATATTTTTAGAAATGACATGCATCGGGGAGCTTACTATTCTATATCAGAGGGAACTATATAAAATAAAAACTTTTATTTAGAGCAGACATTGAGGATTGGGATGCTGTTAGGCAGAGAGGGGAGGGGAGGGGAGAGAAGAGGGGGAGAAAGCACACAGGAGACACAGAGCAGGCTGCAGATGACAGAGACACGTACTGACTCCCGTGTCAGGGCTCTGCAGCCCTGATACATGGGAGTCAGCGCAGAGAGGAGAGGGTAGAAACTGGAAGAAACAGCCAGGCATTTCAGGTGATACAGTGGGCCAAATGACACAGCACTGTGCTGTATAACATGCTTTTTTTTTTTTTTTTGGATTAACAAACACTTTAAGCACTACAGGTATTTAACAGAGCATGCTTAATAAAACTAAAATAATTTGTTTGGGAAATATAAACTATTTTTGTAAAAGGAACTTACTGCTTAATGCATTCTCATGTCTTTACTTGCTGGACTGGCTATTTTTCCTCAAAAACATATTATAGCTGAATGTACCATGATACAAGCTAGGATTTAAGTTCTTTGCTTTGTCTAAATTATGTTGTCAGTCAGCATTACTATATGTCATAATGCTTTTTTTTAGCTCTTTTTGGTGTTTTCAATATTTCAGAATATGAAAAAACTAAGAAAAAACAAAACTAGTGTGTTTAACCATTTGACCTCTGGAAGATTTACCCCCTTCATGACCAGGCATTTTTTTTGCAATACAGTACTGCGTTACTTTAACTGGCAATTCAGCGGTCATAAAATGTTGCTATTTTCTTTCCACTAAGGCCCCTTTCACACTGGGGCGGGAGCCGTGGCGATGGTAAAGCAGCAATATATTTAGCGGTATTCGACCGCTAGCGGTGCGGTTTTAACCCCCGCTATCGGCCAAAAAAGGGTTAAAATCCCCCGCAAAGCTTTGCAGCGGTATTGCCGCGGTATTACCACGGGTTCCCATTGAAATCAATGGGTAGGAGCGGTGAATACACCGCTCCTATACGCACCAGAGATGCTGCTAGCAGGACTTTTTTTAACGTCCTGCTAGCGCACCGCTCCAGTGTGAAAGCCCGCCGGCTTTTACACTGGAGTGAATGGGGCCGTTTTTTTCAGGCGGTGTACAGGCGCTATTTTTAGTGCTGTACCGCCTGAAAACCGCCTGAATTTTTTATGTTTTGCGCTAAAAACAAAACAAATACAAAAATAAATAAATATCCAATAAAAAAAATGTAAAAACTCAAATTTTTTCATAAATTTAGGCAATTATGTATTCTACTACATATATTTGGTAAAAAAAAAAAAAATACAAATAAGCGTATATAGATTGGTTTGCGCAAAAGTTATAGCATCTACAAACTATGGTATACGTACTGGGATTTTTATTTATTTATTTTTGTTATTCTAGTAATGGCGGCGATCAGCAACTTATAGAACTTATAACAGGACTACGATAGTACGGTAGGAAAATCTGACACTAACTGACACTTTCGACATTTGTGGAAACCAGTGGCACTAATACAGTGATCAGTGCTAAAAAAACAGTGTTTTTGCGTACTATGTGTGCTGCTTTTACTAAGGGATGTGGTGGATTTTCTTTACCTGCTTTGAAGGGAAACAAAATCCATCACATTCCCGCTATCAGGATGGAGCTCTGCATTGTTTACATGTGCAGAGCTCCATCCAGTCGCTCTCCTCGATGATCAGCGGGTGCTGAGCGGACATCCATTGGCTGGCACCTGCTGATTGGCTTCTGCTGTGATTAATCAAATGGACCTGAAATTTGAACTATGTGGCTACAGCATGAAATAACAGCAGGCACCACATGAGCCTTGTCACCCCTGCAGGATTAACAGAGACTTTAGTTCACATCTGGTCAGGAAATTTTTACATGCTAAACTGTACTCAGTTTACCTCTCACAGTGACAGAGTGTTAGCCTGTAACTTTATATATATATATATATATATATATATATATATATATATATATATATATATATATATATATATATATATATATATATATATATATATTGTCAAAAGTATTGCATTGCCTTTAAATGCACATGAACTTTAATGGCATCCCAGTCTTAGTCCGTAGGGTTCAATATTGCCTTGGCTCACCCCTTGCGGCTTCAACTCTTCTGGGAAGGATGTCCACAAAGTTTAGGAGTGTATCTATGGGAATATTTGACTATTCTTCCAGACCATTTGTGAGGTTAGGCACTGATGTTGGCCAAGAAGGCCTGGCTTGGTGTCCCAATATGTTTGACAATATAGTGTATATATAATTGATGCATACTTTGCCATCAATAAGCTGATACTTTTACATAAAATTGGATCTTGGGTCTCCTCTTTAAATAACCCTATCAAGATTTATTAAGGATTAAATGAATGATGTTGTAGGATGCCATTGTTGACAGTTTTATCAGTCTTTTGGTTGTCATATTTATCCAGTGATTTTAAAACATTCTAAATTAATGATCTGGTTATCCTTCATCCCTGATTAAAGGGGGATGTTCCCCTGGAAACAAACATCTGCAGAGTTATGCCCAGCCACCCAGTAGTGCAGTGCAGGGGCATCACTAGTACTGGGCACTTGTATCTCCTGAGGGGGGCTGTAGTGCTTTCTGAACCACAGCCATTGCCTTGTTTAGATTTCAGATACAGCAGCTGTACAGAGCCAAGGAATAGTCTCCTTAAGCTCCTCCTTGGCTCTGATGTGCCGTGTCATATTACACTCCCAGGTATGAAGCAGTGATGACTTTTTTTTTGAAGATAAAATTCCATCAAGATACATCATAAGACATAATGAGGCCTCTATGCAGGCATAGCAAGATGAACTTGTTTCACGAATCAAGGCTCACTTAGTCAGACATGACTAAGCGAACCTTGATTTGCGAAACGCATTAATCTTGCCATGCTTGAATAGAGGTCTCATGATGTCTTATAATGTAATTTGATGGATTTTTATCTTCAATAAAGTAATCATCACTGCTTCAAACCTGGGAGTGCAGTCAACCATTCTTGAACTATTGGCTCTTATTTAGGCTGTCGACTGGACCTGCACCAAAACGTTGAAGGGAGCAATCATTCCCACCTGTCTTTGGATCACTCAGTCATATTACACTGCCAAGGACTTCCCATTTTTTCTGCCCTGCTGCTGTATCTGAGGTCTAGTAAGTAGACTTCAGGGGTAGACTGTACTAGAAGTCTGTGTTTTTACTGGGGGGTTGTAATGTCTGAAGGGGGATAAGAAGTCTGTATTGAGCAGCGGCGGCCCATCCATTAGGGGCCACCCCCTATATGCAATGGATAGATTCATGCATAGCATAAATCTATCCAGGGCCACTGCGGTCACCCCATATTCATGCATCTGGCCCCTTTCAGGGCATCGGGTGCATGAATTACAGCGGCAGTTTTTTTAAGCACCTGATTAGAGCCAGAGGCTCTAAAAGGCTTCAAAATAAGGTGGGCTCAGGTCACAGAGAATGCGAACGGAGCCCACCCAGGTGTCCCACCAAATTTTTTTGGATCGGCCGCCACTGGTATTGAGATAGGGATGAGGTCTTTACTGAGGGTATTTAGGGGGTGGCCTGTACTATGGGTGATTTGGGGGCAGAGAGCTCTGCACTGGGAAGAGATTCAGTGGAGGAGATCTGTACTGAGAAGTGATAGCTCTGTATTGAGGGGGAATTTGGGGCAGAGTGTTATGTTGTGCTGGTAGATATATTGGGGGAGTGTGCTCTGTACTGGAAGAGATTATTTTTGGGGGGGCTGTACTGGTAAGTATTTGAGGAGGGGGTGAGAATTTGTACCATAAGGAGAGTGTTTGAGGAGAGGGATCTTTACTTCTACTGTGTACACTGGCCTGTATGTTATGTATTCCTGATATCTATATGCTGCACTATGCACTCCTGATACCTGCAATCTATTAGTTATGCACTCCTGACTCCTGCACCCAGTATGTTACATATTCCTTATGCCTGTACTTTGCTTGTTATACACTCCTAAACCCTTCACACGGTGCAATACACACTCCTGACCCCTACACTCGCACACTCCTGTTGCATACTCTGTCACATTCCCCCGGTCCTTGTACTCCTGAGCTCTTCACTTTGTGTCCAACAGTCCTGACATTATAGTCTACACCACATGTACCACATCATTTCCCTACTCATACTGCCTAAGGTATTTTGTCTTTATAGTTAAAGCCTGTAAATAATTATTTTAGGAAGTGTTAAAAATGGTATGTGGATAAAAATGGGAATTTTTTTGTTTTTTGTTAAAGTGGTTATAGTGGGCATGATCAGATGATCAGTAGGGTGTCCCTGGATTTCATTTTAGAAATATGGTAAACTTTAATCTATCTAAAAAATTAGAAGTTATGACCTCACTCCAAATATACTTGTAAGTCGCAAAAGAGTAATGTGACAAAAAATGTTCCAGCAAAATATTACTCTTTAGGCTCACACAATCCCTTCAAAAATTGAGCTATAGCTTTTGTCACAGTACATATTGCTGATGAATTTAATTGAAATAAATAATTCAAAAATGCTTTTTGGATTTAGAACAGAGTTCTCTTTGTCTGTCTTTTTGGATAAAATACTATGGTGCCTTGGATCTGTTTTAGAGCTGAATCATTATATGAGGCATGATAAATGATAAAGGGTACAATCTACTGGATCCCAATCAATGCTTTTTTTAGAGCTTTAGGCACACAAGTAGTAGATGCAGTCAACTGTATAGCAAATTTAGCTCTTCTTTGGTGCATATTTGAGGAAGAACAGTATGACAAAGAGAAATGTGTTAGTAAAAATTAAATTATAATCATCTTTTCAAAATGGCTAAGGAATATCTGAGAACAGCCAGTCCTCCAATACAATCAAAAACTGACCACTGTTTCCACTGGAGAATAAATCAAATACAGAATTTCTTTTTATAATTACAGCAGATTTCATTTTCATAATCGAAAGTGACATTAAGAAACCATTCAAAGTTTAATAATGAAGCATGGCCTTCCAAGCATTATAGAACAAAACTGATACAAGAACATGTTAATGTCTAAATTCAGCACAATGTTATATTTCATAAAATGCAAATGATTATGTAGAAAAGGCACAAGCAATTTCCAGCATTCTAGCTGTTGAGAAACCAACGTTAGCTACATACTGTAAGATCGAGCCACCCAAGCAGATTAAGTCTGGGGTTCAAACATCCCACACTTTACAGATTGAACTTTAGGTGCTCATGATAATGTGAATTTTTAACCTTTTAGGTGAACAACAAAATGGAGCAGTTACACAATGGCCAGCTTTACTGTATGTGCAATTACTATCAAACATATTTGAATTTCTTCTAAATGATATGTAAATGGATGTTGATCAAACAAAAGAGTTGTGGCCTTCATTATATATGCCAGTCACATAGTTGGCATCATTTCAAAAACATTTTCAGGGACACTTTTTATTTGCTGTGCATCCAGCAAGTCATTGTTGGAGGAGAATGTAATTTAAAGAGAGGTGGGTCATTCATTTTAAATGGGTGTGGTTCTATAAGAGAGACAGTGAAAATTTAGAAATCAGCGCCGCACCTACATCTATATGCGTGTATATCCCACATAAATAAATTAAAGTGCTATTCACAATGATAATATGGTCAATTGGCCAATTAAAGTGCTATGTGCCAGGGGGCGTGGCCTAGGAGGACATGTGAGCGGACGCTTCTCTGAGCAGCTCCGGCATTACCCACTACTATCCTGCACAATCCTGGCTTGATCTGCCCTAATTCCAGAAACGGAGACCACCGCCGACACCGGAGGCAACAGCTGATTCACCGGATGGTGAAATTGCCGGATGGGCAAAAGGCGAAAGCAAGCACCGGTACGAATGAGCATCAACACGAGATCGGGCCAAGATGGCCGCCGCACTACCGTCTCGGCACCCTCTGCTTCTCCGGCCTCTACACCGGATCTCTTTGGAGACGCCTCGGGTGCCTCTCCACCCTCCTCCCCGGGACTCCCAGACCCCCCGAACCTGATCTCACAAACATCTGAGGGCGAGGAGGCGACGGATGATGGCTCCGGGCCTACGCTGGCGGAAGTACTAAAGACCATTAAGGTAAACCATACAGCTTTAATGGGGACGGTAGCTGAAATCAGGAGTGACTTTACACTGCTACGGCAAGACGTTCACAAACTGAGGGGCAGGGTGACCGAGACAGAAGACCGAATAAGCGAACTGGAGGACACGGTTAACCCCATCCTACCCAAACTGAATGCCACCGGCGGGAAAATATCCTCTCTAGAATCCAAAATGGACGATCTCGAGAACCGCTTTAGGAGGAACAACCTGAGGCTGGTTGGGCTCCCTGAGAAGGTGGAGGGATCCGACCCGGTAGCATTCCTCGAAAGCTGGCTGGAGCAGGAATTTGGTCGGGAGTTGCTATCCCCCTGTTTTATAATTGAGAGGGCGCACCGGGTCCCAGGTAGGCCTCTCCCCGCTGGCAATCCCCCACGTACAATGATTATGAGACTGCTCAACTACAGGGACAGGGACTCCATCCTGCGAGCTGCCAGACAGAAAGGCAGTCTCAAGATTAACAATGCTACAGTATCACTGTACCCTGATTACTCAGTTGCGGTACGCAACCAGCGTGCACAGTTCCAAGCAGTCAAGAAGCACCTGAGAGACCACGCTATCCAATACTCCATGTTATTTCCAGCTACTCTACGGGTGGTACATGATGAAAAAGTGTTATTCTTCCAGTCGCCAAAGAATGTCATCGCATGGTGGGAAACCCTGCCAAGACCCCCTCGAGCACCAGCTGACTGAAGTTTACCGTAGGCAATGATATCCTCTTGTCCTCCAGTCACTCAAATGGCTCGTGACTGGCCAACTTTGCCTAAAGTGACCCCCTGTAGGGTGTTTGCTGCTGCCGTTTATTTCTCTTATTTTTCTGATTTTTGATTTTGCCAACCCTTTTTGATATGCCTGCAGTGGTGTCCCAAGTCACTTAACCGGCAATGCAGATCAACCGCACTTGTTTTCCCAGTGGGGTACAGGCCTCCCGCCACGAATGGGGGGGAGCTGGAGCTACTCCACATGCGGAGAGACGTTAGCCACAGTATTGGCTCTAACTTGCTAATATGGACCAAATAGGTTCCAGGCCATGCGCCCCATGCATGGCCCTAGTTTGGGGTACAAGCCCTCTCCGTTTTTCAGAGAGCAGGGCAGGGGTGTTGCTGTCAGTTGACGGCGGGACATGTACAGTTCAATCTTTTTTTCTTTTTTTCTGTTGCTATGTGTGTGTGTGTATGAATGGAGTTTGGTTGAAGGATGGATGTATGTTGCTCTGTCCCAATGGCGGTAACTGTATAAAGTTGGATAACACAATGATGGCAATCAGGGGTACACCAAGTAAATATGAGTGGATCTCAGTGGTTTTAATATTTGTAAGGAAGTCCCATGGCTGACGTAAAGATTTGCTCGTGGAATGTGAGAGGAATGAATTCTAAATTTAAACGTGCACTGATTTTTGAGCGGATCAAGAAATTGCAACCCCATGTTCTTTGCCTGCAGGAAACCCACTTGACAGGGTCAAAAGTCCTAGCGCTCAAAAAACATTGGGTTGCCCATAGTTACACCTCCACATATTCTAATTATGCCCGCGGAGTGGCGGTGCTAATACGCAAAGGCCTTCCTTTTGAATGTCATAGGGTAATCTCTGATTCTAAAGGACAGTATTTGATACTTCATGCCTCAGTTCGCGGCACCCCATTGATTATGGCAACAGTATATGTCCCCCCTCCGGTTTCAGCAGTAATCTTTACGGATATAAGTACACAACTTTCTTTATTACCCAGCTGTCCAGTGCTACTAATGGGTGACTTCAACTCAGTGTTGCAGTCATCCATTGATAGACTGAAACCACAGCTAAATGACTCCAGATTGTTTGGCAAATGGTGTGAGGTATATGGATATGTAGATATATGGCGATGGAAGTTCCCCAGCAAAAAAGTTTTCTCATGCCAGTCTAGAACGTACGGTTCTCTCTCTAGAATAGACTATGCACTTGCCAGCAGGGACCTGCTGCCGAATGTTTTAAATATGGACTATGTCTCACAGACCATATCAGACCACTCACTTATGACAGTTACCCTAACTCTGGGACACAGGCCGACGTTTCGGATATGGAGACTGAGCCCCCTATGGATATCCACCCCTGAGATACAGGAAGCTATCTCGCTGGATATGCTAGACTACTGGTCCAACAACTTAGATACCGCAGAACCTGGACCCACGTGGGACGCCTTTAAAGCAGTCCTACGGGGGGCTTATATCTCACGTATCAAACACTATAGAGCTACGGGGGCGGCCCACCTGGTGGAGCTGGAAAAAAATCTAGAGGACGCTAGAGCCCAACACATGAGGGATCTGACAGATGAGACTCGGGGGACAATTTCAAACGCACATAATGCATTACAACTACACCAGGTAGATATGACTAAAAAACAACAACTATACCTATCTGCAAGAATACACGAACATGGCGGTAAAAAATGGTAGGATGCTGGCTTTTCTGGCCCACACCGAATATACAGACAGCTCAATACCGGCCATTACACTGAAGGACGGCTCCATAACCAATGATCCAGTATGCATTAACCAGACATTTGCTACCTACTACAGTGACCTGTACACCGACCTAGACCCACCACAGGAGGCCACGTTTAGGGGCTTTTTCTCTTCCATGGCCTTCCCGGCATTGGATGAGGCACAGAGGGGGCTTCTGGAACAGGAGATCACTTTGGAAGAGGTAGAGGCAGCAATCCGCTCTCTGCCCCCTTCAAAGACTCCGGGCTTGGATGGTATTCCCTCCGGGTGGTATCAGACCTATGCGGAGGTAATTGCCCCCAAGCTTCTGCACACGTTCCGAAATTCTCTGCAGCAGGGTACTCTGCCAGCTTCCATGAATGAGGCCCTCATTGTTGTCTTGCCTAAACCCGAAAAGAACAAACTGCTATGTGAATCTTATCGACCGATTTCACTTTTAAACACCGATGTGAAAATTCTGGCCAAAATTTTGGCCCAGAGACTACAAAAAGTTATTTTAGCTCTTATCCCCCCAGACCAAGCGGGGTTCATGCCGGGTCGCAACACGTTTGATAACATCCGCAGACTATATCTACATATCCATAGGGCACACGTAACGAAGCAAAGCCATCTAGTGCTATCCTTAGATGTGTTAAAGGCGTTTGACACGGTCCGCTGGACATTTTTATGGGAAACCATGTCAAATATGGGTTTCGGCCCCCTGTTTTTAAGGTGGGTCCGTCTACTATATGCGCACCCAAGTGCGAGAGTCCGAACCAATGGTGATGTTTCGGTGGCATTTGCCTTGCAGAGGGGAACCAGACAAGGGTGCCCCCTCTCTCCGCTCCTGTTCGCTATCGCCATTGAGCCACTAGCGCTGGCGGTGCGGCAGGCCGCGGGGATTGGGGGCATCCAATGCGGAACACAATTGGAGAAAATCTCTCTATACGCAGACGACGCGTTAATCTACCTGGACGGCAAAGAGAGCTCTTTTAGAAGTTTGATGCAGGTGGTTGAGGAGTTTGGGGAGGTGTCGGGGCTGAGGGTCGGATGGGAGAAATCCATAGCCTTTCCTATAGGTCCTCTGATCCCATATAAATACCTTGAGAACTCTAGACTGAAAACTGCTCAGTCTTTTAAATACCTAGGAGTTCAAATACATAATGACCTCTCCAGATTCGTAGATCTTAACATCACACCAGTAATAAAACAAATGACGGACAAACTTCAAGTCTGGTCAACCCTCCCACTAAATTTAATAGGACGTATTAATATCTTCAAAATGATTTTTTTGCCAAAATTTTTGTATTTCTTTAGAGCAGCTCCAGTGTATCTCCCAAAAAAAATGTTCCAAAAGGTGGAGGCAGTTCTGTCTTCCTTTGTTTGGCAAGCTGCTCATCCACGTATATCTAAAACGTCCCTGCAAGCGGTTAAAAGCAGGGGAGGACTAGCATGCCCTAACCTGCAGAAGTACTTTCTTGCCTCACAGCTCACGTTTATTTATGAGTGGATGCACTCCGACCCTCGGCCCCCCGCTGTCTCCCTGATGTCCTCATTTTATGAGGAAGGTACCAAGGCACTTGATGTGATGCACAGGTCTAGACCCAACAAATGCTCCAGACTTTCCCCCAGGGATGTTGGTTTACTAGCTTGGAAGGAGAGCAACGGACTCCTGTCCAAAGGTATGAGTACATGGTCGCCAAGCACTCCAATTTGGGATAACCCAAATCTCCCTGAGCTCCATGGTCATCCCGACTCGAAATGGTGGGCAAGGATGCAAGTTACGCACCTGACACACTTGTTTTCAAATAGTATTTTTGTGACTTTTGACCACCTAAAAGCCAAGTATGGCATACCTAACAAATTTTTTTATAAGTATCTTCTGATCAGACATGCCACTCGGGCCCAATTTGGTACCCTGACCATGGAGCTCAGAACACCCCCTTTGGAAGATCACCTCTCCGACCCAGATATAACAAAAATGGTGACAACCTTCTATAACCACCTGAACATGGCGGGAGCAGACCCGTTCCAAACCTCGTTCACCAAATGGCAAAAACTGATACCTGTACTAACAGAGGAGGGGTGGGAAGAAGTTACTGAGGTTTGCTTTCAAGATATTATATGTACCGCTGACCAATATATACAGTTTAAATTTATCCACCATCTACACTATACTCCTGATAGACTGGCACGTATGGGGCTGAGAGTGAATGCTAGTTGTGCTCGGTGTACTAGTGACAATGCTAATATGTTTCATATGTTCTGGAGCTGCCCTGGACTCAACCAATGCTGGAGAGACTTATTCAAATTTTGTGATGAACAGCTTAACACACCAATTCCCAGAACACCCGAAGTGGGATTACTGGGTATACTGAATGACTTAGTTCACCCAGTGGCTACCCGCATACTAATACGGACTATTATGTTTTATGCAAGGAAAGTTATTCTACTGAAATGGAAAGACAGCGAACCTCCTAAGATACAAACTCTGTATGGAATCATTAATGGACAGCTCCCCAAGTTCAAAATTGTTTATAAAAACAGGGTCTGCCTCAAGAAGTTTTATAAGGTATGGCAACCCTGGTTGGATATTACCGCCCCCTTCTGGGGTTCGGTCCTGTCCACACAGGATTGTTAACAAATGATTGGGAATACCATGATATGGATTTCCCTCTACTGGAAGGGGGAGTGGATCTTGGTGGGCCTATTGGGACAGAGCATGGGTAGAAAGAGGTGTGTTTGGGTGGGAGTGAGTCTGTGTGATGGGTGAGTGGGTGTGTGTATGGATGTTAGTCGCAGTAGGGCATAGGGACCCAATCCGGTTGCCGTAATCCCCAGGAGTAAATTACAGGGGAATGAAACAGGCGCATAAGAATGTTGGGATGCGATCCCCTTGTTTATAAAGTGCTACTACTGCTGTTAGTACTGTATTGTTTATTGTTTATTGTTTGTAATGTTGAAAAAAACCAAAATAAACACCTTTTAAAAAAAAAAAAAGTGCTATGTGCCAGACTAAAATCATTAAAAAAATATATATTTTCATAAATAATACATATAAAGTCTGTGTATAAGTGTCCTATATTGTCAGGGGAAATTCATCAGAATATATCCTCTGTACACAAATATTAATGGTGATGGAAACATATATCCCTGGTGTGCTTGGAATAGTTCATCAAACTTGCGATTTGTGTTGGACACAAAAATCAGATGTGATTCAGGTATTTTTCTTGTGCTCCCCTCCTGGTTCACCACTCACCAGATGAAGCAGACAAAAAAGCCTGTATAACAGATGGCCTCCGTCCACCGGATAGGTCGGTATACTCCCGGGTAGGTTGGTGTATTGATGTTTCCTTCTCCGGAAAGGTATCCTCCCTCCTTCTCCACTATATTGTAGGTCCTACACCCACTTTAGTCGGTCATAGACCGTAAAGGTCAAATTTGGACAAAGATGGAGGGAAGGGGTATATAGTGTAATACTGCAGAGTTTATTTAAAAAGGGTTTACAATCATTACACTTACATCAATGCATAAAAAACTTTCAAAATTGCTGCCTTGGCATATAAGAGGCATACTGTAGGCATACTGTAGTGTTAACCTATTCTACAATTACATTTCAAAATACTGTATATATAGGAAGATTTGTCATACTATGGACAGAAAAACAACCAAGAAGGTTTTGTTCTTTAATTCAATTGTTTATTTAGCAGTAATTTTTCATCCTTGCAGTCTATTTAAACTGCATCAACCCAACAGCTCTTGTGGGGAATACAATGATAAACATCAACTATACTACAAAAAAACTTTGGCATAAAATATCTAGAAAACATCATTTAAAATTGACCTTTCTGCCGGGTGATCTTTCTGTAGAGTACTGCAACATATGTTGTGGCTGCTGATGTTTTGAGGGTTTTTGTAAGTGGAAAATGTCATGTGTAATAAAACTAGTTAGGACTCTGTCACTCAGCTTAATATAGTGTACAACATATGGTGAAGGGGGCAGGAGTATAATGTACAACATAATGAATAAAGTGCAGGGGGCAGAAGCATAAGGTACAACATAGTGAATACAGTGCAGGGGTCAGGAGTATAATGTACAGCATAGTTGTCACATACCTTGTGGCAGAGCCTGACATGTAGAGGAAGGCCTCTATTACAGCAGTGGCTCAAAAACCACTGATGTTGTTACAGTGGCCTCAAGAGTATGGCTAGGTATGAATGCCTGTAAGAAGTTCTGTCAGCCACAGCAGTGGGTAGCAGGTGCGTATCCAGAGACAGGTCAGAACGCTGGAACTGCAGACCCAGGACTGGGCTGACAGCAGGCAGCAGGCAGCAGGCAGCAAGTGCTTGACAGGCAGCTGACAGGTAGCAAGTGTGGAAGGACTGACAGCACTCAGCAGGTGAAGAACAAGCAGGGACCAGGTAGCATGCAGAGCAGGATAAGTGGATCACTGAATGCAAGTTCAGGCCGGGTCAAGATGGGTCAGTCACAGGAATACAACACAGAAGCAGATACAGGAACTCATGAATGCCTGCAGATCAGACAGTTATTCACTAGTGCAGCTGCTGCACTTATATAGGCCACTTGGCACCAGAATTAGCCAATGTGCGCTGCACACAATAGTATGAGCACACACAGGCCCTTTGTGTGTGCCTCAGAGCTTCACTTGTGCTATGGCCAGCATGTCACTGACCATAGTAAATACAGTGCAAGAGACAGAACTATAAAATGCATAGCATACATAAAAACACAATAAACCTGGAGCTGGAGGAATAATGAGCTAAAAACCACTAGGAAAATGTCCATGAAAGTTCATTTAAATTCATAAAAGTCCATGTAAAATATGTCAAGCAATTGACATGTAGATGATAAACACTGAACACCCGCGGCAGCAGCCTTAGGACCCCTTGCACACCGGAGGCATTTTTCAAAAATATAGCATGTAAAGCGCCTGAAAAAAGCCTCACCTGCAATCCCAGTGTGAAAGGCCAAGTGATTTCAAACTGAGGCGCTGCACTGGCAGGATGTCAAAAAAGTCCTGCAAGCACCTTCTTTGAGGCGCTTTAGGAGCGGTGTATACACTGCTCTTAAAGAGACCCTGCCCATTGAAATCAATTGGCAGCGCTTTTAACCCTTTACTCGGCCACTAGCGGGGGTTAAACGGCGCCCGAAAAGCACTGCAAAAACTACGACAAAGCGCTGCTAAAATGAGCGGCACTTTACCACCGATGCCCGGGCGCTTGCAGAGTGAAAGGGCTCTAAGAGTGAAGCAGACTCTGCAAAAAAAAGCAATAGAAGATGGAAAGGGTGCCAGACAAAGGGCAGTGGTTACAAAGTATGGAATTTATTGAGACACAGTAAAAATTGCCAACTCACATTTGAGTAGATGAAAACAAGCATGTAGTTAGATGACATGGCTGAAGTCAAGGTTATCCCTGAGATGATCGCATCGGTATCTTGTGGTGAGGTAGTAAAATGGCTTGGACGAGAGTGGAAGCTGACGGTCGTGGTACAACCAGCGTGGAATGCAAAATGGTGCCGATGCCGAAACTGATGTCAGCGGGGAGCGTGATGTCGTGGATGGTGGGCGGTAACATGTTTCGAAACTTCCTGTTTCTTCTTCAGACCTGATTGGATAGATTACTAGACAGTCTAATAAAGGCAAGGAGCTAGGGCAGGTTTAGATACAACCAATGGGTTCTTGCATCTCAGGTATCCAGGCAACCTGACAACCAAGACTGCAGAGATTGGCAGTGGACCAATTTAAATTCTGTAGCATAGCTTAAAGTGGCTACTGACAATATGTATTGTTTATTATTCTATCCACAGATAGATAGGCAGATCCCTTGAGAACGTGCATGCGCACAAAATACATCGGGAGGAGCCTACACACTGATGCCACTGACGCGTGTCCTCATGCTGGGAGCAGTGGCCATATTTTGTAAGTCTTTTGTTTTTTGGCCACTGTTTATATATATATATATATATATATATATATATATGCAGCAGTTTTTTAAGTATTCCAATTTTATTGAATACTACACTATGTGAGCATCATTCTGGCTCCCCCTTGTGAGCTTTGTTTTGCACAGTGCCAGTCCCCTTGAGGTTTACCTTGCTGATCACAACTCTGAATGAGATGTCACCAGGCTCAAGGATATTAATCCAAGGCTCATAGTGATTTGATATCTGTGCCAGTCTCCTATGAGGTTCACCCTGATGATTATAACTCTGAATGGGATGTCACCAGGCTCCAGGATATTAATACAAGGCTCATAGTGATTTGATAACTGGTGAGTGCATAGAATAGTGAAGGGATACCACAATTAAGAAGCACTGAGCAATATTCGTGTCTTCAAGTCTATGATTATATGCTGTTTCACATTTTCTTTTTGGTAAGTGTTTAGGCACACTATATGGTCACGCTTGATCTTTTGAAACTATTAAGGACTTTCTACCTAATTGGATTGATTGCACATGGGACTATAACAGTGATGGCGAACCTTGGCTCCCCAGATGTTTTGGAACTACATTTCCCATGATGCTCATGCAGTCTGCAGTGTAGTTGAGCGTCATGGGAAATGTAGTTCCAAAACATCTGGGGTGCCAAGGTTCGCCATCACTGGACTATAACATAGTAAGATAGGAACATATCAGGAATATGAAGTGTTGGGTTTTCTTTAAGTGTCTGGATATTCTTTAAGCTCATTCTTACTCCACAATGACTGCAACTACCCAGGTCAGTGAAGGCTAGTATTAACGTATTCTTTATCAAAAGTTTGATGCTATTGGTTTATAAGTCAGAACACACTAAAGTTAACATATATAAAAACTTTTTTTTTCTAAAGAAAAAAAAATGGAGAGTACTTTCTCCACAGATGAGAATGTCTCAAAAAGTAACCCATTGTTGATCTACGGTATGTTAAGCAGCTAGGACTTGAAGTGTGTTAGTCCCATTACACACACAGAGCTATATTTTCTTCCCAGAAGCACCTATAGGACTTGAAGTGTGTTAGTCCCATTACACACACACAGAGCTATATTTTCTTCCCAGAAGCACCTATAGGACTTGAAGTGTGTTAGTCCCATTACACACACAGAGCTATATTTTCTTCCCAGAAGCACCTATAGGACTTGAAGTGTGTTAGTCCCATCACACACACAGAGCTATATTTTGTTCCCAGAAGCACCTATAGGACTTGAAGTGTGTGTTAGTCCCATTACACACACAGAGCTATATTTTGTTCCCAGAAGCACCTATAGGACTTGAAGTGTGTTAGTCCCATCACACACACAGAGCTATATTTTGTTCCCAGAAGCACCTATAGGACTTGAAGTGTGTTAGTCCCATTACACACACAGAGCTATATTTTGTTCCCAGAAGCACCTATAGGACTTGAAGTGTGTTAGTCCCATCACACACACAGAGCTATATTTTCTTCCCAGAAGCACCTATAGGACTTGAAGTGTGTTAGTCCCATTACACACACAGAGCTATATTTTCTTCCCAGAAGCACCTATAGGACTTGTAGTGTGTTAGTCCCATTACACACACAGAGCTATATTTTCTTCCCAGAAGCACCTATAGGACTTGAAGTGTGTTAGTCCCATCACACACACAGAGCTATATTTTGTTCCCAGAAGCACCTATAGGACTTGAAGTGTGTTAGTCCCATTACACACACAGAGCTATATTTTCTTCCCAGAAGCACCTATAGGACTTGAAGTGTGTTAGTCCCATTACACACACAGAGCTATATTTTCTTCCCAGAAGCACCTATAGGACTTGAAGTGTGTTAGTCCCATTACACACACAGAGCTATATTTTGTTCCCAGAAGCACCTATAGGACTTGAAGTGTGTTAGTCCCCATCACACACACAGAGCTATATTTTCTTCCCAGAAGCACCTATAGGACTTGAAGTGTGTTAGTCCCTGATAATACGTATTTTCTTCTCAGCAGCACCCACAGGACTTCTAGTGTGTTAGTGGCATCACACAGAGCTCCTATATTTTCTTTGCAGAAGCACCTATAGGACTTCTAGTGTGTTAGTGGCATCACACAGAGCTCCTATATTTTCTTCTCAGCAGCACCCACAGGACTACCGACTACAATGGCTGGAAGACCGCCAAGGGGAGGCAGAGCGTGCAGAGCCAAGAAACACAGGGCAGACAGTCTCTGTTTCTAGTGGACGTGGCCGTGGACGTGGACGTGGTCGTGCATGTTTTTTTGGTGGCTGCTGGACCGTAGAAAGAAGTACACTCCCAGCCATCCACATGCCCAGCGGTTGAATGCTAGCCTTGCTAAATTGCTAGCACTTCAACTGCTGCCTTTTCAGTTGGTAGACTCGGCCCCTTCCGTGAGTTTGTTCAATGTGCGGTTCCTCAGTGGCAGGTTCCCAAACGCCACTTTTTCTCGCGGAAGGCGATTCCGTCTCTCTACCGGCATGTGGAGGGCAATGTCCATGCCTCGCTGGACAGGGCGGTCATGTGCATATTACCGCTGACTCATGGTCCAGCAGGCATGGACAGGGACGGTACCTTTCTTTCACGGCCCATTGGGTCACTCTATTGGCAGCTGGGAGGGATGCAGGACAAGGTGCAGTAGTGTTTGGAGGTTGTTCCGCCACCACGCCTCCAAAACGCGACTACTGCTACTGGTTGTGACACACCTCTCTCCTCCACCCCCTCCTCTTCTTCTTCCTCCAGTGCTCTGTCCTTGGAAGAAGCTTGAATATAAAGAACAAGGAGACGTCTCACTGGCTTTGTTTTAAATCACATCATAAAATGTGTACTTTATGTTTTCATTTTTTGCGCTGTTATTAAGTATTTAAATCACTTTAAAATGGAAGTATATAAACTTTTCTCTCTATATATGTGATTAACTGTAATGTCCGGAACTATTCACAACTCTCCGATGTTGGCATTGAGAAGATCGGCTCAGATGCCAACTGTTTAGACCTGTTATATATGGCCATACATGGGCACATCACCAAAGGCAGGTGGGCTCTTGTCCTTACTTCCTGCATGAGAATTGAAAACACTTTTGAAATTATCTATAATAGACAGTTGCTAAGCAGCAAAGTGCTGAACAGAATTACCTTAAAATCTGCTATAATTTTTCATCCTTTGTCTAAGTATAATATGGGGATCTAATCTTTTATTTTCATCTTAAATGAAAGAGATACAGAACAGATACAAGATAAACTGGTTGATTCTCAGCCATTGTCAAATCTCTTTGCTTTTGTCTTGTCAGTAGAATTTATGACTTGGTGTCACACGGTGCGGAAGCCATGATCACCTTGCTGTAGGTTTTTAAACAAATCAATTCACTGTCATGTAGTCTAGATTGTATTTAATACTGTACTGAAAATAATACGAAGATGTGTTTTTAAAGTTAAACTACAGGCAGATATAAAAATATCTAAATATATTTTCAATGCAATTAGTGTAATTACTGAGATGTGTCTTGATATCAGCCTTCTGTAATTTCTGGTACAGCGGGTACAAGGCTGTTAGACATGTAGAGATGAATGGGAGGAAATCAGGGTCTGTTACAGTGCATGTGTGCTAACAGTGAATGCACTGAAAAAATAAAAGCAGAGTAAGCCAAAGGAATGAACTCAATACTGTGCTGTTGCTGATTCACTGTCCAATCAGAAAAACTAGAATGCATTTTTGTCAATGCTGTGTTGCAGTGGAGGTCAAGGGTTCAGCTATGCTGTCTGGCAGGTTTTATTACAGCTATTAATACATACACTATATAATTGAAAAGTATTGGGACACCTGCCTTTACACGATGATCTTTAATGGCATCCCAGCCTTCGTCCATAGGGTTCAATATTGAGTTGGCCCACTCTTTGTTTTATCAGGTTGAGGCCAGTCATGTGTCTTCACCCAAAACTCGCTCATCCATGTCTTTATGAACCTTGCTTGCTGTAGACATGTGCGATTAGTTGCATGCGAATCGGAAATTTGTACGAATTTCTGGAAATTCGTACATTCGTACAAATCCAAAATACAAATTTTTATGCATACGAATTTTGTACGAAATACGATATTTCGTATACGAACTTCGGATCCAAATTCTGTTACAACAGAATCGGACAGAATGTTCGTTAACTACGATTATTCGTTATGATGAAGTTAAAAACCCCAGGAAGTCCGCACAGGGATGGTGGGAGCCCCTCATAATGATAAATTCATCATAACGAAAATTCGTAATTGTTACGAAAAGTTTACGAATCTAACAAAATTTCGTATTTCGTACGAATCCGAATTGAATTTCAGACACGAATTATGAAATACAAATTAATTTTGTCAGGTGCCCCCAATATGAAGGAGGGCCATAAGAATTCACAAAAAAAAATTAAAAATAAGAAGGGGCAAAAAACATTGTTGGTCTAATTCATGTCATTCTCTTCACACTTCAAATGTTTTACATTTTTCTAATCAGATTATTTCATCAGGATCACTGAAAGTTCTCTCAGGGGGACTCAATTTTGCACAAACCACTGACTTTGATCTTTTTGCCATGATTATTGATGTTAACAACTTCGCTAACCGGCTCTTAAAAAACACTATTTGTACTCAAAATAATCTGCATCTTCATCAGACAGTTCTTCATCCTCTTTTTCTCATGATTCATCTTTTTCAATTGATTTAGATTTTCAGGATTTTTGTTTAATTCATGACATGAGCACCCATCAATACACATGGTTATTCAGGGATATGCATTGAAGACAAAATTAGACTGTCTGATCATTTTGGAACCCCCTCCATCTCTAAGTCAAATTTTTACCCCATACAAACTAGGGGTAAACAATTGGATACTTTTAACAAATTAGTTGAGCAGGACCTTGTAGCATTGGCTAGGTCCATAGACATCTCCCCTAAAGGCCATCAGAATCTCATAAAAAAAGAAAGACCTTGAAATCCTTACAAGATAGCCCCAACATTGTAATTAAGGGGGCTGACAAGGAGGAGCTGTGGTCATTCTTAATTCATCAGATTATCTTAAAGAAATAATATGTCAACTGTCGGATGAGGAAACATTTGCACACTTAGCCACAGACCCCACCCAGGAATACAAAGAGCGTTTAGGCCAGATTGTAAGAGAAGCTGTGTCCTTGGGGTTTCTTGGCCATACGGAGGCAAAGAAATGAATACCCCTTACCCAGTAGTACCAATCTTTCACTTGGGAAAACCATTAGGCAATTTGATAGATACTTTATTACAGCCTCAGGTCAACAGATTACCTTCCCTTCTACGGGATACTAAACACACCATACAGGTGTTTGAAGGCTTACCATGGATCGAGAATGTGAAATGGCTAACTTGTGATGTTAGAACTCTTTACTTCTACACTGAATATCCCCCTAATTTCAAGTGGTTCATTTTGGAAGGAGTATCTTTCCTTCTGCGACACAATTACTTCCTTTTCATGGAGGATGGTATATACAAAACAGGGGGCCTCTATGGGTGCAAGATTTTCCCCTACTTATGCCAACTTGTATATGGGGTGGTGGGAGGAGCAATTTGTTTACAACGCATGTTACCCATATAGGGACAAGATCATTGCTTACTCCAGATACTTTGATGATTTGATCTTTATTGTTAACTGCACTTTACTCACCACTGAGTTCTGATCAATAATCCTTTGAATTAGAGATTTACAGCAGAGGAACATCTCACTGAGATCAACTATTTAGACCTCACCCTCTTTGGCTGTATCCAGGATGATCAGTGCCCTAATTATCAGTGTAAATGTCCCCTCTCACACTTGCTGGTTACCGGCTCTCCTTTCCTCATCTGTGGCAGCACGTGTGAAAAGAAATGCCGATAACCGGCAAGTTGGTTTACATGTGATCAGCTGTGATTAGACACAGCTGATCACATGGTAAAGGGCTGCTGTGATTGGCGATTTGCGATCAGCTGTGTCCGATTGGCAATCCCTGTCTTTGTGACAGATTACCATATCCTTGCCCCCTTTCTTACCAGATTAGTCATTGTCCTGACAGCTAGGGGAAGGAGGCTGCTACAGCAATGCCCCCCCTGAGCTGATTTCCCCATCATCATGCAACTTGGCATATTTATTGGGATGTACCAACTCAGGACTAGCCTCTCCAAGGGTCTTCCCTCTACCTCTTTTTTGAACTGTCACCCAGCTTACTCCCAATACTCACAGTTACTACCAGTACTCCAAGTGACTTTCAGCACAAGTCACACCCAATACTCCAAGTCACTCCCAATACTCTAGTTACTACCCAAGCACTCCAAGTTACTCCTATTACTCAAAATGACTCCAAAATTACTCACAGTACTCCAAGTTATTCAAATTTACTTAAGGTAACTCCCAATACATCAAGTCACTCCCAGTACTCCAAGTCACTCCAAGTACTCCCAGCCACTCTCAGTACTCCAAGTTGCTACCCAATACTCTAAGTTATTCCAAAATACTTACAGTTGCTCCCAATATTATAAGTCACTACATGTTACTCCCAGTACTCCAAGTTTCTAACAATACTCTACAGTACGTTACTACCCAGTTACTACTAAGTTCTCTAAGTTATTCCAAAATACCCACAGTTGCTCCCAATACTATAAGTCATTACATGATACTCCAAGTACTCCCAGTGTTCCAAGTCACCCCAGTACTCCAAGTTACTCCCAGTAATCCAAGCTCCAAGTTACGCCAAAATGACTCCCAGTATTCCAAGTTACTTACAGTGCTCCAATAATACTCACAATACACTATGCTACTCACAGTGCATCAGTTTCTCCTTCAGCCCCCACAGCTCCTCTGCGATCAGTGGCCGCTCTTCTGTCAGTGTGTCCCACACCCTCCTGTCAAATGCTGGCCATCTTCTGTCCCTGATTCACGCCCACCTGACTCACTGCTCTTGGGCTGCTCCACCTGTCAGTGTTTTCCACCTCAGTCTCCCTTCTCTGGTGTCGGTCCTCTCTCTCTTGGTCCCCTCTCCACTGCATTGCAAGGGGACTGTGCCTCCCCCTTCTCCCATGACTCACAGCTTGCCTCTCTTGGCCTGCTCTCAGTGTGCCTCTCTTGGCGTGCTCTCAGCGTGTCTCTCTCAGCATATTTTTGCTTTATGTTATGGTGTATTTTGATGTTATTTGGTGTTTCACACTATATTACAGTAAAATACTTAAAGGTAACATTTTTTTTTTAGGTTGCACTTCAGACTCATTGTCTAGTGTCTAAAAAAAAATTTTTAAGCAAAAATAAAAAAATAAAAAATAAACAAAATAAAGGAAAAGGCCCCAAACATTTTTTTTCTGATTTTTACCTATTTTTAGAGTATCATCTTTTATCAAAACATGCAAAATCATAATCACTGATCGTGATTACACATGAGGTGATTAAAAACAAAAATAAATACTTTTAAAATGTACATATTCCTTTTTTTAACAATTGTTTTTACATTTTTGCATGTTTTGATGTATGTTGTTAATATTTTAGGTCTCTTGGACAATAGCATTACAGGCCATTCATAAGATATTCCATTTAAAAAGATGCATTCTGAGCCTTGGCTTCCTATAGCATTACGTGACCACCCAGAATACATCATATCCCATGCACTCTCTTACTGCATCACAGAATAGGTTGTGTTTTACTTCACTGGACCACACCTCCCTCATTACTGGTTTTAGAAGAAACTGTAGCACAGGGCTAAACTAAGGTAGTGAAGAGGTGGCCGGGAGTAATCTCCTGGAGGAGGAGGTCAAGAACAAGTTGTGTTTTAATGGGGTCATCTGCTGAAGAGCTTCCTCAGTCTACTAACAGCTCTGGAATCCTGCCGGATGGACCCCAGGTAGATCTGAAAGAGTTTTTTTTATAGAAGAAAGCAGAGGGCAAAGTGAGGCCTGCTCCAGAACATAAGGACAGATTTTTCTTTTTAGCAACAGAGATACAATGATGGTATGTATAACGTACATAGGAAAGCTGTACTTTAGAAAAAAAAAGATGAACTTACCCCTAGCCTAGGAGATCATAAGTGCTTGGACCTAGTCTAGTGTTTCTAGCTTACCATGGGAAGCTTTAACTTGGTTGCACTGCAAAGAGGAATTAGAGCATGCATTCACAGAAATGTGGCCAAATGTGAAACTGTACATTTTGTGGCAAATTTAGGCTTTCCAAAATTTCCAACTCAATTTATTCCCTAGTCCTAACTATAAGAAACAAAAGGGAGACTATGTACAAAAAAACTATACATTCCCATTAAGATGGTGCTGTCATTTTTATTGGGTTATATATGTGTATGTGACATGTCTATGAGTACTATGAGCACCACAAACGAAACAAACTTTTGGTGCAGATTTTTGGAAAAGTCTTGTACTATTGAGTTTAGTAGCTGTTGTTATGTTTAGTAAGCTTGTTTTTCAAGGAGTGTATAGTATTATAAAAATATATTTCAGTTCTTATTTCTTCACATTCATCTTTATTCATCTTGTTTTTCTGGCATGGGACTTGCAACAAAAGAACCTTAGAATTTCTAGTGAGAGGCTGCTAAATAAAAAATATGAATATGATGATCAGTTTCCAAATTTTCTTAAAAAATGCCAAAGCAATATATTGTAGTTTCATGTTACTATTTTTCAAGTGCTGCTCTTTCCCCTGCGTGGGCCAAAATTTTATGCAAATACCACATTTCCGAAAGTGAATATGTCCATAGAAGTCATGCTCTTAGATCCAGATTTTAATCACTGGGGCCGGTAGGCACCCAGAGCAACAGTCCTTTACTGATATTACAATGGCATAGTATATTGTGATGTATATATATATATATGCATTGTATGAGAAGGCTGTATTTCTACTGGTACTTTAACTTTTAAATCTGACCCTGCATGCTACCGACATGACAGTACTCAGGTAAGATGAGATAGGAAGAGCGTGGGGGGCGTGGCTTGATTCCCAGCGTGAATGGCAGCACACAGAGAGCTCCTGGTCCTCCAAGGCTCCACGGCTAGGAAAAACGGTCCTTTCTCTCAAGAAATGGGCAAAACTACCAGAGCCACTCCACAACCCAAGCAGAAGCGATCCTCAGAAGCAACATCTAGCCGGTATATCCTGGAGATATTCAAACCCTGCTCAGCTTCTTAGAGAGGCTCCCTGACTGGCAAGATGGCGGCGTCCCACCACAAGGAGGACAGCAATGAGGGGTCAATTAGCTGCTTCGGAGGAATGGGTAAGAGACCCACTGCATGCTGACTCACCACTGACATTAGCATACATGACGGAGATCGCTGCTGATATTAAAAAATCTGTGACTTCAGCCATAACTGACCTCAAAGTAGAGCTCAGAAAAATGTCTAAGCAACTGACATCACAAGACAAAGCAGGCAAAAAGAGATACAAAGCCATCAGCAGACTTGAATCAATCTCTGAGACACACTCTAACCACCTTATTAGCATGAACATACAAGATTTAGATAATAGAGGAAGGAGGAACAATGTGCGGATCAGGGGACTACCAGAGAACATCACACAAGAACAAATTAAACGAGCACTACAAACAATGTGGTGGAAAGGGACACTCAAATTAATTTTGAAAGAGCTCAAAGAGCCATAAGAACCAGACGACGCACCTCCCAGAGACATAATTTGTTGTCTCTCCAGTTTTACATTAACCACTTGCCGACCGATGTCGGCACATATACATCAGCAGAATGGCACGCCGCCTGCCGCGATCTTTGTGACTGATTGCCACGGGAATACCCGTGATCATGTCACGGAGCTCAAGAACGGGGAGATGCTGATGTAAACAACATCTCCCCATTCTGCCTAATGACAGGACACTGATTGTCTGCTCCCTGTCATCGGGAGCAGCGATCAGTGTCCTCGTCACACAAGCCCATCCCCCAGACAGTTAAAAACACGCCCCTAGGACATACTTAACCCCTCCCCGCCCCCTAGTGGTTAACCCCATTCACTGCCAGGGACATTTTTATAGCATTGATCGCTGTATTACTGCCAATGGTCCCAAAAATGTGTCAAAATTGTCTGATGTGTCTGCCATAATGTCGCAGTCAAGATAAAAATCGCTGATTGCCGCCATTACTAGTAAAAATAAATTATTAATAAAAATGCCATAAAACTATCCCCTTTTTTGTAGACCCTATAACTTTTGCGCAAACCAATCAATAAACGCTTTTTGCTATTTTTTTTTTACCAAAAATGTGTAAAAGAATACATATTGGCCTAAACTGAGGAAAAATTTTTTTTTTTTTTTTTTTACCACCAAAAGAAAGCTCTATTTGTGGGAAAAAAGGACGTCAATTTTGTTTGGGAGCCACGTCGCACGCCGCACAATTGTCCGTTAAAGTGACGCAGTGCTGAATTGCAAAAAGTACTCTGGTCAGGAAGGGGGTAAATCCTTCCGGGGCTGAAGTGGTTAAAAGAGGAAATCCTAAATAAGGCAAGACAAAATTATCTTATTGATTTCATTGAAGATTTAATTAAACTTTTTTAAGATCTCTCCCCCATTACACTAAACAACAGGAGAGCTATGCGCCCTCTGCTGGAGACTCTGAGGGAAAACGGTCTGTCCTATAGATAGAAATTCCCCTTTGCCCTTCAAGTAACTTCTAGTGGCAAACAATATCATTTGAGGTTACCACATGGACTTCATGATTTCTACAAAAACCTGAGCATTCCACAGGTAAATTTGCCTGATTGGTATCAGGATTTCAAGCTACTATTGCATACGAGTGGAACATTAGTGTCACGACTACATCTCCAATAAGCACTCCACATAAGAGAGGCAAATACCAGAAATATTCCAACCAAAGCCATCTTACTGCCACTGCAAGATCAAGATCATCTAGATAACACCTGAACATTATCACCCGTGAATTCTTTTAACTTACCTAAGGCAGTGAGACCTTTCTTACAGTTAAGATAGCAGAATCTGTCCCATTTACCTTTATGAACATACAATTTGATATAAAAGGTATATGGATGTTTCAATGTTTTGTTTATTCTTGTTTCATCTTGGACTTCAATCACATAGGATCACAATTTACATAGCATTTTTGTCATCTAAAGTTATGTAGTAAATCATCCGTAGATGGGTTTCTGTATCCACTCACTATTGAGGCGGATAACATCTCCTGAGACCGCTCTGCAAGCTGATACCTGATACCACAAGGTAACAAATACTGTTTTTGATAAAGGAGAAACTCTCATCCCAAACCATCAATAAGTACCTTTTATACACTTCTGAGTACTCATTACAGAAACACTGTTATCCAAGAATAATTTCAATGAACTTCTGTCCCAAGACATTCTTCCTTTTCAAACGATAGGAATCACCTAGCTATTGTATCTACAAACAACTGAGGAACCTCCCTCGAACAAGAGACTAACCTAAGCTCTAAAAATAATTTAATACAATTAACATAATGGAAAAGAGACATCAAGACATCAAGACCTCCCTATATTGTTGCTACAGCACCCAAAACTGAGAGCATTTCCAGGAACGTGTGCGATGGGAAGTACTCCCTATATTAATGACTCTCCCTTGCGAAGATATCCCAGGGAAAAGCCTTGAACCAGGCTAAGAGAACCTTGATCATATTAAACCTCATAAACCACATATATTTGGACACTAGAAAAGATCCTCATACAATACCTGAGGGCTATATTCCTTCTTACATAATCAAGAGGACCACTCCTATTACTTAATATATCTCGTTTCCCCTAAATTCAGCATTTATAGTCATATAGATGAATAAGATGGACTATATAGTCATATAGATGAATAAGACATGTTCTTTCTGATGGCTCTGTTTTACAGAAAATATACTGTTCTGTTATCATAATTGCAGAGATACAGCTGATGTGACTTCATAGATCACAAGCTATATGTCTGACCGTTTACTGTTACTTTTTTTTAATATTGCTATGTTAGTCGCCATGGAGCTAAGGTTATACCCTTAGCAGTTCTCACAATCACCAGTGTTTAATTTTTCTCTTTTTAAAAGTTATCAAACTATTAGAGAATAAGCTCTCTTACAATAGCATTGTGAACTGCAACTCTCCCGCTACCCTACAAAACTCTGTAGACCCTTATGGATAGATAAAACAAACTCTTGTTCAGTCCCTAACCAGATTACAGATAAACTCTGCCATTAGTAATAGACTACAGTCTATACTTATATAGGCATTGTGCTATAAACTCTCACTAATTACTACTAACTTCTATCCCTATTCTTTTATCTCAAACACCTTACCTTACCCCCACCCCCCCCCCTTTTTTTTTTTTTTCCAAGCATGGCCTACTCTGAGCTGGGAAAACATCCCACACTAAATTTTGCACAACACTAAAGGCTTTAACATACCTGAAAAAAGGACCTCCTTACTAAGGGAACTCTCTAAAGCTAAGCCTAAAATAGTATTCCTGCAGAAAACCCATTTAAAAAAGAAAAAAAAATTCTGAAACTGCTCAATAACTATTTCACAAAGGTATTCCATGCCTCTAACCCTCTGGCTAAGACAAAAGGTGTTGCAATTTTGCTTAGTAAAAAATTCTCATTTTTCGGTAACAGTACAGTTAGCTGACCCGGAAGGCAGATACCTCTTCCTAAAAGGGACCTAAACGGACAACAAACAGCGAATTTCCCAACAAAGCGCACATTCCTTTTTGCCAGAAGATGGTAGATGAATTGAAGTGGTTTTCAGCTGGAATGCTGATATTCGCTGGAGACTTCAATATTCCACTAAATCCACTTCAAGACACCGCTAATGGTCAAACTTCAATTGCATATAAAACACTTAAACACATTAAATTCATGCTGAGCTCTATGATGTTAATGGATTCTTGGAGACTTCTAAATCCTACAGAGAAAGCTTTCACATTCTACTTGATACCACATGATAAATATTCTAGAATAGATTACATCTTTATAACACAAAGGGATCTTGCCTAATTGACAGAAGCCAAAATAGGGCTTCAATCCGTATCCGATCATTGTCCTATTGCCATTACTCTCTCACAACCTGATAACCAAACTAGAACATGTAATTGGAGACTAAATCCCTCCTTACTTTTAAAACCAAATATAATTAAACAGATTACTGAATCTATCAAGACATACTTCATCTTAAATAGCAATGAGACCTCCCCACTTATAACCTGGGAAGCACACAAATTTGTTATAAGAGGGGAGTTCATTAAATGGAGTGCTCACCTTAAAAAGGAATCTGAACAAAAAAATTCTGCTCTCTCTGTTACTATCTCCCATTTGGAATTGCCTCATAAACAAATGCTCTCAGTAGCTACAGCTTCTGAATTACTAGAAGCTAGGAAAGCATTACAATCTATTTTAGAGAACAAGACGGAACACTTACTATTTCTCAAAAAGATACTCTATTATGAACATGGTAACAGGAGTGAAAAATACCAAATTACTAGAAAATATAAATTGTATACGCACGGGAAATGGGACATTATAAACACTCGACAGACAAAATAGCAGCCAAATTTCATGAATATTACTCAAAACTTTATGACATTCCCTTAACTCACAAACCTAACAATCTACTGAGGGAAAGAAACCATATTATTTGGGAATTTCTGAAACAAAGTTCCCTCCCAACCCTACACCTAAAGGAAATACACAATTTAGAACTCCCGATCCAAGAAACCAAACTTTTACAGGCAATTAAAAAATTTAAAACAGGGAAAAGTCCAGGACCAGATAGCCTGACATCCCAATATTACAAACTGTTCGCTGAAATCCTAAAAATCTCTCTCCTTGAAAATCTAAACTCCTTAAATAATCAACAAAAAATCCCTGAGTCTTTCGTAAAAGCACATATTACAGTGATCCCGAAAGTAAACAAAGATCCACAGGAATGCTCAAGCTATAGACCAATCTCATTACTTAATATTGATTGAAAACTTTTCGCAAAAATAATAGCCACTCATCTCAGACCCCTCTTACTGAAGATAATAGGTCCAGAACAAGTGGGTTTCATGCCGGGAAGAGAAGCCAGAGACAACATCACCAAAGCTCTCAACCTGATCCATAATGCACATCTAAATAAAATCGAGGGCTTTCTCCTGTCCACTGATGTGGAGAAGGCCTTTGATTGAGTGGCATGGGACTACATGTTTGCAACCTGCAAACACATTGGCCTACAAAAAGAAATGCTATCCTGGATCTCCACTCTCTACGCCTCCCCGACGGCAACAATTTAAATGAATGGCATTTTCTCCAAAACTATAAAGATTAAAAACAGCACCAGACAGGGATGCCCTCTTTCCCCAATACTATTTATCATTTCTCTAGAACCCTTTATCCATTTAGTCAATCAAAACACCTCTATCCATGGTTTTAAAATAGCAGACTGAGAATTAAAATCAGCAGCTTATGCTGATGACCTCTTATTCTTTTAGACATTTCAGAACATTTAGATATATCTCAAATCTAAAAATAAATTACAGCAAATCAGAGGCCCTAAATATCTCACTACCAAGAGATAAACTCCAATTAGCCCAAAGAATATGCCTCTTTAAATGGGAAAATGAGGCACTGAAATATCTAGAAATTTGTCTCACACCTAATTTCAAAGAACTTTTTAACCAAAATGTCTCCCCTCTACTAAAAAACATTTCATCAGACCTTAAGAAATGGCACGCAGGAGGTTTTTCATGGTTTGAGAGAGCCACAATTGTCAAAATGGTCACCCTTCCCAGACTTTTGTACTGCATGCACGATTTACCTATCAAATTACCATCTACCTTTTTCAGACATCTTCAGCATATACAGAGACAATTTGTGTGGGCCCACAAAAAAACAAGCTTAAACATTAACATGATCACCCGTTCAAAAAAAGCAGGAGGCATGGCCCTTTCTGACTTTAAGAAATATTATTATGCCACACACATCACAAGGATCATAGACAGGCACTGCCATACCCAAAATGAGGATTGGATATCTATTGAAAATGTGTCATCTACCATTCCTCTCAGAGTCTTACCATGGATTCAAAAATCTTTATACCCACTGTCCATTAGGCAACATCCCTTCATAGCCACCGTATTACAAATTTTCCATCTAACTGCACTCAACCATGAATTAGCTTCAATTCCTGTCCCTCTTACCTGGTTTACAAAACAAAGGGATTCCCACTACTAGTGATGGCTCCCTGCTACTAGTCTCACATTGTATGCAGGCAGGAGTAGTTAAATCCAAGGAAAGCTTACAAACCTTATGCAGTAAAAAGGACTTTCCCCGAGGGGACATATCTACAGCTCCGCAGCCTTTTGAGCAAACACAAATTTTAACACCTCTTCTCTGAGGCTCCCACACAACTAGAAACAATTTGTTTGAACACCACAACAATAAAGAAAACAACCTCATTAGCATACTCTTGGCTACAAACACATGTTAGCAAACATAGCCTTAATTTTAAAGCTAAATGGGAAAAGGCCTTAGATAGGATTTCTACAGACTCCCAATGGGAAAAAGCCTGTATATTAGCTCACAAGTGTTCAATTAACACCAAACTCCTATAAGATTCTCACTTAGTGGTATGCCACACCAGATAAGCTACATTCATGGTATCCTCAAACCACAGACTCCTGCTGGAGATGAAAAAATTACATTGGATCTATGCTACACATCTGGTGGCATTGCCCTTTGATTTCTGAATTCTGGAAAAAGGTATGCAAATTGACAAAGAAGATCACAGGGACAGATATTGAGCTTGACTCAGCTTTCTGCCTTCCTAATATCTCTACACAACCTATACACCACTACAAAAGCTCTCTGGCTAGACACCTACTGAATGCAGCAAAAGTCCTCATCCCCAGAGCGTGGAAAACTACACATACCCCTTCTTTTAAAGAAAGGTTATCTGAGATCAATAATTTTCCTGTTATGGAAGAAACTATGGCCATTTCATATGATCGTTTACACCAGTATCACAAAATCTGGAACACATGGATTTCGTACAGATTCTGGGGTGATTGTAACCACATTATGGGAATGTGAAAGGAAAACCTCTGCTCCCACCCATCTTATTTTATATTCCAAAATACCTTTATGACTTATGCTTTGACTGACTGGTTTAGGCCAATCGTTATGGAAAAATGTGTTGTTATTTTATTTTATTATACCACAATTTTTTTTTTTTTACTATCATAAATAAGAATATGCTTTTTTTTAATTATATTTAGATTTTCCCCTAAAAATATTATTTGCCATATGATTTGTTTTGTTTTAGAATCCTCTCCACACATTTCTTTACTCATTTTGGTAATCCAGACTTTCTATCTTGACATATTTCAATCCTAAATCAATCTCTGTTCATGATCATTTACTAATGTTAAAAATGAAAATCTTATTGTATCTTTATACGTTCGCTATTATACTTACTTAATGTATACCTTGTATACTTTCAAAACCTTTCAATAAAAATGATATTGTGAAAAAAAAGGAAGAGCATACATATGCATTCTTATTTACAAAATGATGGGTGCCTAATGAGTATGAAGTATTAAGGGGGTACCATCATCCTGACAATGATGTATCATCCAGGGAAAATTATGTGACCAGCATTGAGCCTGATATTATAGAGTTCTTTGCTTTGATTTATGCTTTGTTATATTTGTTTATGTGTTTTTTAACAGGCCATTTGTAATAAAATTAGCTTTTTAATTTCTTAACCAAATAATTGATGTGTGAAATCTTTGTCCATTAACCGAGATCATGCCTCGTTTTTTCTCTTCAGTTGACATTTTCGGGATGATGGTATCCCCTTAATAGTTCATACTTATTATTAGTTAGCAGTTCCTACCCATCATTTAAAACTAGGCTTACCAGTAGAAATGCAGCCTTATCATACAATGCATATTTATACATCACAAGAAGAAAAGGAAATCGGGTAGCAAGGGTATAACAATCCACCAAAAGTCGATCCAGAAACTGCCCCCAAATAGACATTAACAAAAGAGCTCCACTCACCCCACGCCTTGGAGGAGTTCTTGGCGTCCTTTCTTGGTACACTTGACCAGGTGCCTGCTGCTGCCTCCCTTTGGCTGTAGGCAAGTATTGCATTAGCATACAGGTACTCCTCACTTAACGACCAGGTTCCGTTCCAGCGACCAGGTCATTAAACAAATTGGTCGTTAACAAGGAATCAATATTTTAAGCATTCCTAATGACTGCACTATACTGTATTCTGAAAAAAAGGTCTAAACACACAACTCCAATGCAATAATGTTGTTTTCATTTGCAGAAGTACAGAACAGAAAAATATAAGCAACAAAAATACTGTACTGTACAGGATACAATAGTGTACAGTGCCTAAAAAGTAAACATATACAGTAGACATTTAGAGTAGCATTTTAGTCATCAAATCCCCCAAAGGGTGATAGTGCTTCAGGGTCATCAGTGTCATCATTGAAATTTAAATTGAATTCTCCAGCAGGGTCATCAGTGTCATCATTGGTGTTATCAGCAGGGTCATCAGTGTCATCATTGGAGTTACCAGCAGGTTCATCAGTGTCATCATTGGAGTTACCAGCAGGGCCAACAGTGTAATCATTGGAGTTACCAGCAGGTTCATCAGTGTCATCATTGGAGTTACCAGCAGGTTCATCAGTGTCATCATTGGAGTTACCAGCAGGGTCATCAGTGTCATCATTGGAGTTACCAGCAGGTTCATCAGTGTCATCATTGGAGTTACCAGCAGGGCCATCAGTGTCATCATTGGAGTTACCAGCAGGGTCGACAGTGTCATCATTGGAGTTACCAGCAGGGTCGACAGTGTCGACACGCAGTGTGTGCTTATTAACTTACTTCAATGCATGTGGGTTCTATGAACGATACATGAGGAGAGGCTTTAACTTGAACCCAGCAACATTTCCTCCCAACAACGTTACTCTGTTTTTAAATGCCTTGAAACCGGGCATTGTTTTATCTTCTTTGTGTATTTAGGACCTTTCGGGCATTTTTTTCCAAAAAATATTTGCTCTGGACAAAAGACACCTTTTTTGATGATTTTATCAAACTCAACCACAAATTTTTCAGCTGCTTCCACATCTGCACTTGTAGCCTCCCCACTGATACTACGATTATGGAGGTTGAATCTTCCACAAAACCCTTAAAACCATCCAAGGCTTGCTGTAAATATTTCAGTCAATTCTTCTCCTTTGTGCACTTTCAAATTATCAAAAATACTGCGTGTTTTGGTTTAAAGCAATAAAAGACTCATTGGCATTCTTTTTTCTATCTGGTCGTCAATGCATACTGCAAGCAATTTCTCCATTTCATGAATGAGGTCTTTCTGCTGCCTATTTATTATGGCTTGATATCCTGTCAATGCTTTTACTGCCTCTTTCACTCTATCCTTATCCTTTAGGATTGTTAAAATGGTAGAATGTGCAAGTTCCAATTCACTTGCTATTTCTTTAACTTTCTTGCCAGCCTCATATTCCTTAATGATCTTATTTTTCATATCAATATCAATAGCTTTTCTTTTTTTTCTGAGCACTTTCTGCAGGTGCAAGCATGCTTTTTCGTTTTTTATGACATGGTGTGGGCAATACCTGTACAGTACAAGCACACATTACAGTACATAAAGACATAACAGTACAGTATAAAGACAAGACATAAAAAAGTACAGTGCTGTATATAGTAAAGACATAAGACACAAAACAGTACAGTATAAAGACATAAGGCATAAAACAGTACAGTACTGTATATAGTAAAGAAAGAAGACATAAAACAACACAGTATAAAGAACGCTGGAAGGGGCATTTAGGAGAACCTAGTACAGTACAGTACATACCTGTAAAACAGCAGGCCGGGAGTGAGAACGAGGCTGATGCAGAATGATGACATGATGTCCTGTGCATCGGGAGAACGGGAGAGCTGGCCGTAAGTCTGAGCGGTTGTGGGTCGGGAGAGCTGGCCTTAAGTCCGAGCATTTGCGTGTCGGGAGAGCTGGTCGTAAGTCCGAGCGGTCGTTAAACAGGTAAGTCGTTAAACGAGGAGTATCTGTATTGTTCATTGTATTATCAATTTACTTTACTGTATATATACATGGATACTATATGTTCATTATTGGATTAATTATATATATTTTAATGATTATTTACATTTTATTTTAAA
>CM053027.1:66074413-66118174 GCA_028564925.1 Lithobates sylvaticus
GCCTATCAATGCCCATTAGTGCTGCATATCAGTGCCACCCATCAGTGCCGCCTACCAACGCCTATCAGTGCCGACTATCAGTGCCCATCGTCAGTCCCCGTCAGTGTACATCAGTGCCACCTCATTGGTGCCACCTTATCAGTGCCCGTCAGTGCCGCCTTATCAGTGCCCATCAGTGAAGGAGAAAACATACTTATTTACAACATTTTATAACAGAAACAAAAGAAAAACTTTTTTTTACCAAGTTTTAGGTTGTTTAGCAAAAAATAAAAACGCAGAGTTGATCAAATACCACCAAAAGAAAGCTCTATTTGTGGGAATAAAATGATAAAAATTCTGTTTGGGTACAGTGTAGCATGACCACGCAATTGCCATTTAAACAGCGACAGCGCTGAAAGCTGAAAATTGGCTTGGGTAGGAAGGGGTGTAAGTGCCCTGAATTTAAGTAGTTAAGCTATTTTAATTTCTTTCTATGCAGCACAACTCACAGCTTTCTGAAAGCACTTGTATTTATGCTTTCTTTTTTAAATGTCCTTTTTCCTCCGATGTAACAATATCCAGGCTTGCTGGGACCAGACAGGTCATGTTTTCTATTCTGCAAAGAAGAAAATGAAGCACTTTGTAGTAGGTACATTGTTTAAAAACATGTCCATGTACTTAAAAGCAATAGAATAGAGTAGAATAAATACATAAACAAATACATACATAATACATACGTAAATAGAATTAAAATAATAAATATAACAATTTCATATACAGATTTATATACCCACCTAGAGGGAAAAAAAAATACTAAATATAAAAAATGGTCCAATTTGCTCCAGCAGGGAAAAATACATTCCTTCCTGATCCCTCAGAAGGCAATCAGATTATCCTTGGACCTTGGATCAACAATCCCTGGTGTTATTACCTATAAAAGTTAATATCCAGTAGACATGTGCACAACAAAAAAATTTGTTTATTTTAGTTTCGTTTTTTTCGTTTGCGAAAAAAATTCTTTTTTTTTCGTTTCATTTTTTTGTTTCCATCGATTCGTAACGATTCGTACATTCGTAAGTTGTCGTTGTTCGGATTCATAACGATTCGTACATTTGTAAGTCGTCGGTGTTTGTATTCGTAACGATTCGTACATTCGTAAGAGTTATTTTTTCGTTGATTAGTTTTTTCGTTAGTTTAATTTTCGGACGCATTCGTATTTATTCGTACATTCGTAACATTCGTAACATTCGTAGATTCGTAATCGGAGAATAATTAATAATTTGATGTAATGTGTATGCTATTATTACATTTTAATAATTTACGAATCGAAATAAAAAGTTAAGAATCGAAAAAAAAAAGTTACGAATCGAAAAAAAAAAGTTCCGAATCGAAAAAAAAGTTACGAATGTACGAATTTTTTTGTTCAATAGAGACACGGAAAATTACAAATCGAAAAAAAACAAAAAAAATAAGTTACGAATTGAAAAAAAAGTTACGAATCGAAAAAAAAAAAACGTTACGAATGTACGGATTTTTTGGTTCAATAGAGACACGGAAAATTACAAATCGAAAAAAAATAAATAAAAAAGTTACAAATCGAAAAAAAAAAGTTACGAATCGAAATAAAAGTTACGAATCGAAAAAAAAGTTACGAATGTACAAATTTTTTTGTTCAATCCATTCGAAGCACGTTTAGCAGCGCCATTGTAAGGGACACGGAAAATTACCAATTCAACAAAAAAAAAAAAGTTACGAATGTACGAATTTTATCGTTCGTTTTCGTTTTTCGGATTTTCTTCATTAGTACATTCGTTGTTTCTAATTAGTTTTTTTCGGATTTTCGTTGTTTTTCGGATTCGTTCGATTCGAATGATTCGTTAATCGGATTCATACGATTCGAACGATTCGTTATGATTCGTTATTCGGATTCGTACGATTTGAATGATTCGTTCATTCGTACGAAAACGAACGAACGAAAATAACGAAAAAAAACGAAAAACGAAAAAAAACGAAACGAATTGCACATGTCTAATATCCAGTTATATTTTGTGTATTTAGAAATGCATCCTAGCCCAATCTAATGAGCTAGCTGGAACTATCTTTGAGGGGGCCTATTCCACAGTTTCACAGCTCTTACTGTAGTCTTCCTGTGACATTTTTGGAACCCTTATGAAATCATTGTACGGGTTAAAATTGTACCTTACTCATGATATAAATACAGAAAGGAGTACCAGACCAAAACCGGATGTAAGAGTTCAAGTTGTTTTTTATTGCTGTTATTAAAAAAAGGAATTTAAAAACAGCCAATGCATTTCTGGGGCAACACCACTTCCCCTTCATCATGGCTCAACAGAGGATAAAATGTGTGTGACTTCAAAGATATATTTCCGAGAGATGGCGCAGCAGCCCCATCTCTCGGAAGAGGGGAACGGTACCTATGAAAAACAGGTACCCGTTCCCCACTCCCCCCTGAAAGGTGCCAAATGTGGCACCGA
Source organism: Lithobates sylvaticus (assembly GCA_028564925.1). Taxonomy (NCBI): domain Eukaryota; kingdom Metazoa; phylum Chordata; class Amphibia; order Anura; family Ranidae; genus Lithobates; species Lithobates sylvaticus. The sequence goes on from CM053027.1 coordinate 66,076,888, forward strand.
AAGGGGGGAATGGATAAGTTCAAGTTCCAATTTTGAGTGGAACTCCACTTTAAGTATGTTGTTACATAGGATATCAGTTTTTCTACATGGCTATGCAGTATGTGCCTATTTATGGTACTCTTTTTCTACTGTATTTAGTTAATTCAATTGATAAATCTGAGCAGTGTGGCTCTTTAGTGTACAAGGAATTTCGGTGGTAATATGTTTAAAATAATTCCATGAGCCAGCAAGCAGTAATGATTCAATGTCATAAAATATGTTTTGCCATATGGGATCATGATACAATTACTAGAATTACTCACTTGCCAAATCCATAACTATACTTCAAAGCAAAAAGAGAAAAAACAAAACAAAAGGACCACTAGGTCAGAATTGAAAGGCAAGTTGGACCACAAAATTTATCTAAAATACACATTTTGTTTATTGAAAACATAAAAGCAAAAAATATCCATAGAATAGTATCAGCTAAAAACATGTATACACAGTCGGGTCACTAAGGACCCAGAAATTTGAATATGTCATTGTTGTTACATGATTTGAGGTAAGTGAGCCCCTGTGCGTTAACGGGTTTTGCCGGTCCGCTTCTTCAGGACATACAAAGGGGGGTACACAAGGAAACAGTCTCACTAGAATAGGAACACGCATATGTCGGAGTCTCCCTGGGAGACTGGAGCACAGAGGAAAGCCGAGAAATGTCTGACCCATAGCTATTTTATTTAACAATTGGTGTTCGCAAAAGAGAGAAATGCACTTCCATCAAATAAGAGGCAACCATAAAGTCCTGACAGAGCCAAGGATGGTGTTGAATATCCACCAAATGTTGATCATAAAAGGCCATCTGGCATACACAGCCCATAGTAAGCCTCTGTGGGGGGGTAACAAGAAAAAGTTCAGGCCATCAAACAAAGGAGATGGCTAACCCATTCAGTCCTCAGGGGCCAGAGCTTAAAATATGATGTGTACTCCAGGCCATATGCAATCACATATTAGTAACTGGGCAAACCTAAAGGTGAGTGTGATCATTCATACCCCATCAAGTTATATTTTTTGTTATAACATGGAGGACACCTAGCCTTATGGTGGGCAAAGATGTAATATAGAGGTGTCCAAGTGTTTATTGTATTGTGCATTTATTTTGCCATATTTATATTGAATTCAAAGAGGAAGTAAACCCCAGTGCCTGTCTTTTGGCAAATATCTCCTAAACCGTGTAGGTTTATGAGATATTTCTTGGACCTACAGGTAAGCCTTAATCTAGGCTTACCTGTAGGTCAAAGTGGTGTGTAAGGGTTTACAACTACTTTAAGATTAGTTGTTCTTTATACATTAACATTAGTAAATACAGTTAACAGCTCAGCAACAGTTAACAGGTATTGATCTGGAGTCTATTGAAAAATAACTTTCTACAAAAAAAATATATATTTTATAGGCCTAGTGTGCATATACACAGCCAGTACCCCTAGGGGAAGTTTAATCGATAGACATAGAGAGGTGTATGCAATCAAAACAAAGTATATTTTATTTGGGGCAATGTATACCCAAAATAGCAATAGTGGATGTACAGATTTGCAGTAAAATCAGACATACATATAGAGTTTGACCATATAAATATACATGTATAGTAACATTTGCAAATTAACTTGCGATACAACAGTAGTCTTTAGGAAGGTGCCGATATGTTTTGGACGGAAGTCCTTTTTCAAAGGCAGTTAAACATCCTGTGATTTCACATATAAAACTGTGTGGAATAGAGTAGATATTAGTACACAAGATACAGTCGGTTAAATTGCCATAGGTCAGCTTGTCACTGCCATTGTGTGGTTATGGTACTCACATGCAAAGCAAGAGGTGAATCCCAGTTTTAATTAGAAGGGCCAATATGGTCTTGGAGTAATGACTGTATATACAGGAAATCTGTGCTGTTAAAAGCAAAGAAACATTGCCCTATATTTAGGGGATGGGCTGCTGGAAGCTCAGGTGGCTGCAGGATCTCGGGCTGGGTACAAATGATGTACCGTGGCCTAGTGGCCTTTGACCACAATATGTAAAGAGCTGAAATAGATTGTGAGAATATGGCTAATGTTAAAATCAATAAATCAAGAGGGATATATATATATGTGAAATCACAGGATGTTTAACTGCCTTTGAAAAAGGACTTCCGTCCGAAACATGTCGGCACCTTCCTAAAGACTACTGTTGTATCGCAAGTTAATTTGGAAATGTTATACATGTATATTTATATGGTCAAACTCTATATGTATGTCTGATTTTACTGCAAATCTGTACATCCACTATTGCTATTTTGGGTATACATTGCCCCAAATAAAATATACTTTGTTTTGATTGCATACACCTCTCTATGTCTATTGATTAAGCTTCCCCTAGGGGTACTGGCTGTGTATATGCACACTAGGCCTATAAAATATATATTTTGTGTTCAAATATTAGGGAAGCGATAGACTATTTAAATTCTATCAATACTTGCCCAACTGCTTTTTTTCTACAAAAAAAATCAGCCTCTCTTTTCACTGTACTGCTTGTATAGTGTAATATTCCTTTGCTGACAACAATGATACTTCTTTTCTACCTAGTTGGGCGAAATTCTGCTGCAAGAAACATTGGGAAGCACAGCACTTACAAGTCTTGTCCTGCTTCCAAGTTGACATACTGCACAGTGATGCTATGTGAGAACATTGTGCTTTTGCCAGGCCCATCTGAAATGATTTTATAGCTGTACAATATACCACAGGTTGCTCAATGCATTTGACATCTGACAGACGCTCATTCAAAGCTTTTGGAGATGAGCATACAATATCTGAAGCATCGGTGGTATAAAAAATACTGACTATTACTAAAAGACAATCCCTCTATTTTACTTTCAGCAAGAGATAAGCACTGTCTCTGTGTTTGATTAACAATGGCCAATTATATTAATCAAAGACTGATTCAGGAATTATTTTACCAGGCTTAGAAATGTCATGCAGATTATTATCATCATTGAGACAAGATATTAAAAAGATGGTTTATTTCTGGAAAAATAGGAAATAAAAAGCAAAATAATCAAAGTAGCAGACATTGTTTAGGACACATACTTAAACATGTGCATGTTATAAATTGACAGGTTCATTTTTTTTTTAAATGTCCTTTCTTTGTTTGTGCTAAGCCGTTAGCATTTGGATGTAAAACTAGCATGAATGAAGTCTCATAGCTCTGTCTTTTCTGTTATGAGTGAGAAAACAGATTTCAACAGAACAGCTCCAAGCTAATATGGATTCAGTGTACAAGGAGTAGGGATGGGACGAACACCCCCAGGTTCGGTTCACACTAGAACACGCAAACAGGCAAAAAGTTGTAAGGAACATGCAAACCCTATTAAAGTCTATGGGACACGAACATGAAAAAGTTTGTGTCCCTAATGCCCTGTACACACGATAGGATTTTCCCAAGGAAAATGTTTGATAGGAGCTTGTTGTTGGAAATTCCAACCGTGTGTATGCTCCATCGGACATTTTCCATCGGATGTTCGGACACACAAAATTTGAGAGCTCAACAAAATCTGTTGTCATAAATTCCGATTGTGTGTACACAATTCCGATGCACAAAGTGCCACACATGCTCGGAATCAAGCAGAAGAGCAGCACTGGCTATTGAACTTAATTTTTATCAGCTCGTCGTATGTGTTGTACGTCACCACATTCAAGACGTTTGAAATTTATGACCAACTTTGTGTGACCATGTGTATGCAAGACAAGTTTGAGACAACATCCGTCGGAAAAAAAAACATGGATTTTGTTGTCGGAAAATCTTATCGTGTGTACAGGGCATAAGACTTTGAGGCCTTAGATGAGAATTCCCTTTGCCTTAGGTAGACTTCCTATCACTTCCTATTGCATCTTCAAGACAGGAAGTGAAGAGAAATCTTCACAGCAAGACAAAGACAAAAAATATTCTGATAGGGAATTTAAAGTGTATGTAAAGCCAATTTTTCTTTTCTTTTTAGTTGGAGTTTTGGATAGAGGAGGTAATAGTTAAATCCCTGCCATGTACTAATGTGAAAATGTCCTTATATTTCCTGTTGTAGAGATGTGAAAGGAAATCTCCCCAAGGTGAGGGGAATTCTCCTTCCAGACGGTTGTACCTGGGACATGTATTCCCCTTACCTCGTGTTCTTTGGACAACCCAAACATTTTGGATTTCCCCTTACATTCTTTCTAGGTGACATTCATCCTCAGTAACATTAGAGGGGTGAATCTCCCCAATGGGGACACACACAGCAATAAAACTTGTCAGATAGTCTAATAACTTCCCCATTCCGTAGATACATTCTAACCCTCCCCTCCTCTATCCAAAATTAGAAAAAAGTTTTGTACACTATACAAAGTTCCTGCAGCTTGACAAAATGTACCAATTTTTCCAAAACTCTTGTAAATACTATATGAGGTTGATTTACTAAAACTAGAGAGTGCAAAATCTGGTGCAGCTCTGCATAGAAACCAGCTTTCAGTTTTTTTTTTTTTTTGTCAAAGCTTAAAGAATATGTAAACCCAACAGTTCATATTACTTATATGTGCCTGCTGTACTTGTATGATAAACTATCCTGTTCTTTTTGTATTGCTTCCTTTGTATGAAATCCCTGGTATCCCTGCCAGTCCTTCTGCTTTCCCATTAAAAACTGACCACACTAAGCAGGAGAGCACCGCATGGTCAGTTCTCTAGCTGTGAGTCTCTAGCCTGCTCTCCTCCAATAATCAGACTTGTCCTGACAGACCCCTCCTGAACAGCCATTTACTGGAAAGTTCAAGTTGACGCTGCTTCTCCTCTCCCCAGCTCTTATGCATGAACATGAGAACAGAGGGAATGTGATCATTTATAAAAAAGAGGAAAAAAAGTTATGTATAATGTTTTTCTATATCTATACACACATCTTTGCCTTTCATTTCTATTTAAAATTTTACAAAGTGACTGTTTACAATCACTTTAACTGAACAAGTTGAAGATGACTGGCCACCATGCACAGCTGCACGAGATTTTGCACTCTCCAGTTATAATAAATCAACCCTTATATGTATATAGCTTTCCCATTGGTGGTGTATTTACCTCTTGAGCTTTTTTCCAAAAGGATATATGTAGTGATAAAGATTTTCAGGATCACTAATCATGTTATTATTATTATTATTCTTATACAGGATTTATGTTTGATTATTATTTATCCTGCATTAAAGTGGTTGTAAACCCATTACAACCACTTTAAACTACAGGTAAGCCTAGATTAAGGCTTACCTGTAGGTGCAAGAAATATCTCCCAAACTTAAAAGGTTTAGGAGATATTAACAGAAATAGCAGCACCGATGTCTACGGTGCATGCGCCGTAGACATCGGGCGCAGGCGCACTGAACATGCCGTTTCTAACGGCAAACATGCCGCTAGTGGCGGCACCAGTGCGCATGCGTGACGTCACCGCTGCTCTGGCCAGTCACAGCGCCGGAATAGAGTGATACCCGGAAGACACGGCGAGTCAACATGTCAGCCACGGAGGAGGTGAACGAGGGTCGCTTTGGGGGCTTCGATCTCAGGTAAGTAATTCATAATGAGCTAGCATGCTATGCATACTAGCTCATTATGCCTTTGCCTTGCAGGATGTCTTTATTTTTATTTTTTTTTAAAGAGGCTTTACTTTCTCTTTAACAAACCTTTTTACATAAGGATTTTATGTGTTAGATTTATTTTTTTGTTTTATTAAGTCTAATTTCTATATGCGGCACTCCCCTCTGCAAGTATATTATTATGTTATTTCCTAGGTACAAACACTGATTCTTTTTTGAAATTGTATTATAACTTGTTTAATTATATAGGTAATTACGCACTTTTCCCTCCATTGTATTTATTTATGAAGTTTAATTATATGTATATAACAAAAATGCACGTCCCACTGTAACTCCTTACAGTTACTCTTTTCATCAATTATCACAAATATATTGCATACACAGCAAATGATACATTATGAAGATCTGAGAAAATTGTTTGTTACCCTTGTCTTTCCTGTATACATTTTTTCCAATTTGATTATGGGGGATTCTTTTTCTCATCCACTTATCAGTAGAATGATTCAAGTTAGAGGTTTCTTCACTTGTCAGAGTGAATTTATTAACTACATAGTGAAGTGTCCATGTGGACTTTACGATGTGGGTAAAGCCACACAAAGTAGACCTAGACACAATAATTCTATAAAAAAAAAAATAAACAGATATAACCACCTGTTGTTAGACACTTTATGGTTTCTCTGCTTAAATACATGATTATAGATAGCATTGCTAGGATCAAATGAAGGTGCAACTGGGAAATTAAACAACATGAGATGGAATGCAAAATTGACAGGATACTATCCAGCCGGTTGCTTTTGGGGCCATCACACCACCCGCATTGATGTCACATTGAGGGCAGTGTCCATTAACCGGTTCCTGACCAGCCACCGCAGTTACACTGTGACAGGTTGGCTCCCCTGAGTGAACAACACAATAGAGGGGTCAATATGGCGCACAATGGATGTAGCTCAAAAAAATAAAAAATAAAATATAAAAAATATATATATATATAAATATATATATATATATATATATATATATATATATATATATATATATACAGCCCTCAAATTTTCCACTCGCCTACTCGCATTTTGCGAGTGGAAAATGAGGGCTTGCGAGCTGGGCTGCCTGCCTGGGAGAGGGGGGAGGGGCGAGCACCATCGGTGGGTTGATCGGGAGCTGTTCTCCCAGCGATCGCCCCGGGGAGGAAGAGGAGAGCCGGCGGGGTAGCGCGCTGTTACCGGCGCTTACATTATACAGTTGTCTCCGCTCTGCTCGACACAGCCTCCTCCTGACCCTTGCCAGTGATAGACAGAACGCCGGTCCAATGCTGCGATGCGTTCTGTCTCACTGGCACGGGTCAGGAGGAGGCGGGGCTGTGTCGAGCAGAGCGGAGACAAGTATAACGTAAGCGCCGGTAACAGCGCGCTATCCCGATTCCCGCGGCTCTCCTCTTCCTCCAGCCGTGCATTCCCCTGCTCAGGCAAGGCTGAAATTGGCACAGTGAGACTACAATGGTCACAGTAAGGCTGCAAAGGGGCACCGCATGGCTGCAAAGGGACACAGTATGGCTGCAAAGGGGCACAGTATGGCTGCAAAGGGGCACAATGGCTGCAAAGGGACTCAGTATGGCTGCAAAGGGGCTCAGTATGGCTGCAAAGGGGCTCAGTATGGCTTCAAACGGGCACAGTATGGCTGCAAAGGGGCACAGTATGGCTGTAAAGGGGCTCAGTATGGCTGCAAAGGGGCACAGTAAGGCGGCAAAGGGGCACAGTAAGGCTGCAAAGGGGCTCAGCATGGCTGCAAAGGGGCACAGTATGGCTGCAAAGGGGCTCAGTATGCCTACAAAGGGGCACAGTATGGCTGCAAAGGCTCAGTATGGCTGCAAAGGGGCTCAGTATGGCTGCAAAGGGGCACAGTATGGCTGCAAAGGGGCACAGTGTGGCTGCAAAGGGGCACAGTATGGCTGCAAAGGGGCTGCAAAGGGGCTCAGTATGGCTGCAAAGGGGCTCAGTATGGCTGCAAAGAGGCTCAGTATGGCTGCAAAGAGGCTCAGTATGGCTGCAAAGGGGCACAGTATGGCTGCAAAGGGGCACAGTATGGCTGCAAAGGGGCACAGTATGGCTGCAAAGGGGCTCAGTATGGCTGCAAAAGGGCTCAGTATGGCTGCAAAGGGGCACAGTATGGCTGCAAAGGGGCTCAGTATGGCTGCAAAGTGGCTCAGTATGGCTGCAAAGGGGCACAGTATGGCTTCAAAGGGGCACAGTATGGCTGCAAAGGGGCTGCAAAGGGGCACAGTATGGCTGCAAAGGGGCACAGTGGGGCTGCAAAGGGGCACAGTGGGGCTGCAAAGGGACACAGTGGGCTGCAACAGGCACAGTGAGGCAGAAATGGTGGGCACAGTGTGGCTGCAATGGTGGGCACAGTGTGGCTGCAATGGTGGGTACAGGTGAGGCTGCATTGATAAAGTTGTTTTTAATATTTATAATATTTTTGCATAAAACATTTAAGTGTAATTTCATGAGGGCGTGTCTAGGGGCGGAATTAGGGGCGGGCGGGGCAGGGTAGGGATTGAGTGGGGCACTGGTGGCGAGTAACCTTTGAGGCCTGGCTAGTAGCTCAGGACTTGAAATTTTGAGCCCTGATATATATATATATATATATATATATATATGTATATGTATATATATATATATATATATATATATATATATATATATATATATATATATATATATATATATATATATATATATATGTGTACTCAGAAGGGGGAGAGTGACAAGTAGTGGGGAATTGGGGAAAAGGGATGATATATGTAGGTATTAGTAACAAATTCAGACGTTAGTCAATGTACTGATGCTAAAATGCTGAGCATATAAAAGGCAGCCAGTCCATGCAAGCAAGAAGAAGCTCTGGAACACAAAAAGAGAAAGAGTGACGGCGCCCTCTATGTGCAGCAAATGTTAAAAGATATTTATTATAAGTGAATTAAAAACACTCACATAGTCACAGGTTGATCGAGAGGGTCCTGTGTCCTTGTCTTTTTGCTTCTCCGGTGGCCCTGTGGGTGCCCAGCGTTTCTGGGTGGCTGGAGCGCAGACGGTGGATGCTGTGTGATGTTCCGCTGTACCGATGTGTCGTGCTGCGGTCACTTCCGGGAACGGGGTCAAATGGGCGGCGCTTCGGAGCATGCTTGCTCCTTCATCAGGCTGTCACAGTCTCTCTTTCTCTTTTTTTGGCTCCCCTGAGTGAGCCGTCATAGCTATACGTTGGCTCTTTAAGACACTGTAGGAGGCAGGCGTGCGCTCGCAGCTTGTCCCCAGAGTCGATGCGAGTGCCCGGCGGGCGCGATGACCACAGGGCACGCGCGATCGCTCGTGACAGAGCGAAGACCGGGATCTGTGTTTGTAAACACACAAATCCTGCTTCTCTCAGGGTAGAGGAGATAGATCTTGTGTTCATACTAAGTATGAGTACCGATTGGTCTCCTCCCCAAGTCAGTTCCATCCCCCCCACAGTTAGAACACAGTGAGGGAACACACTTAACCCCTTGATCGCCCCCTGGTGTTAACTCCTTCCCTGCCAGTGACATTTATTCAGTAATCAGTGCATTTTTATAGCACTGATCGCTGTATAAATGTCACTGGTCCCAAAACTTTTGTCCGCCGCAATATTGCAGTCCCGATAAAGATCACAGATCGCCGCCATTATTAGTAAAAAAGAATAATAAGAAAAATTCCATAAATGTATCCCCTATTTTGTAGACGCTATAACATTTGCACAAACCAATCAATATACACTTATTGAGATTTTTTTTACCAAAAATATGTACAAGAATATTCCTGCCATTTATACAGTGATCAGTGCATTTTTATAGCACTGATCACTGTATTGGTGTCACTGGTCACCAAAAAGTGTCACGTAGGGTCAGATTTGTCTGCCGCAATGTTGCAGTTCCACTAAAAAACGCTTATCCCCGCCATTACTAGTAAAAACAATAAATCCCCTATTTTGTAGATGCTATAACTTTTGTGCAAACCAATCTATATATATGCTTATTGCGTTTTTTTTTATACCAAAAATACGTAGAAGACATATTGGCCTAAACTGATGAAAGACATTTTTTTTTTTTTTTTTTTTTATTGGATATGTATTATAGCAAAAAGTTAAAAAATATTGTTTCTTTTTTAAAATTGTCGCTCTTTTTTTAGTTTATAGCGCAAAAAATGTAAAACGCAGAGGTGATCAAATACCACCAACAGAAAACTCTATTTGTGGGGAAAAAAGGACATCAAAGAAGCAGCCAAGAGGCCCATGGTAACTCTGGAGGAGTTGCAGAGATCCACAGCTCAGGTGGGAGAATCTGTCCACAGGACAACTATTGGTCATGCACTCCACAAAATCTGTCTTTTATGGAAGAGTGGCGAGAAGAAAGCCATTGTTAAAAGAAAGCCATAAGAAGTCCTGTTTGCAGTTAGTGAGAAGCCATGTGGGGGACACAACAAGCATTTGGAAGAAGGTGCTTTGGTCAGATGAGACCAAAATTTGGCCTAAAAGCAATAGGCTATGTGTGGCAGAAAACTAACACTGCACATCACCCTGAACACCCCATCCTCACCATGAAACATGAAGTGGCAGCATCTTGTTGTGGGGATGCTTTTCTTCAGCAGGGACAGGGAGGCTGGTCAGAGTTGATGGGAAGATGGATGGAGCCAAATACAGGTCAATCTTATGCCGCATACACACGAAGGGACTATCCCGCGGGATTATCCCCTGGCCTCAAGTCCAGGGGATAATCCCCTCGTGTGTGGGCCTTCAACTGACTTTTTTTCAAAAAGTCCGGCGGACTAAAGTTTTAAGTTTTGTTTTAAAATTATCTGCTGGACTTGGCAGTCCAGCGGACAATCCCGCCGTTAGTAGGCTAGTCCGCCGGACTTTTGAAATGAACGGACTTGCCGCTCATCGGAAAGTCCGTTCATTTAGCACGTGACTTCAGGTACGTAGCTAGCGTAGGCAGTAAATGCCGGCGCGCTAGCTCCGTCACCTGGCATGGATTTAAAGGGAGTCCCCACGCCGAAAAACGGCGTGGGGGTCCCCCCCAAATCCATCTCAGACCCTTATCCGAGCACGCAGCCCGGCAGACCAGGAAAGGGGTGGGGACGAGCGAGCGCCCCCCCCTCCTGAGCCGTACCAGGCCATGTGCCCTCAACATGGGGGGTGCCCTGGGGAAAGGGGGGCCGTGCGGCCCCCCCACCCCAAAGCACCTTGTCCCCATGTTGATGAGGACAAGGGCCTCTTCCCGACAACCCTGGCCATTGGTTGTCGGGGTCTGCGGGCGGGGGGCTTATCGGAATCTGGGAGCCCCCTTTTATAAGGGGGCCCCCAGATCCCGGCCCCCCACCCTATGTGAATGAGTATGGGGTACGATGTACCCCTACCCATTCACCTAAGGTGTAAAATGTAAAGTAAAAAAAACACACTTTTGAAAAAATATTTTATTGCACTGCTCCGGGGGTCTTCTTCCGTCTTGGGGGTCTTCTCGCCGGACTCCTCCGCCATTTACCTAGCTCTTTTACCGAGCGGAGAAGTCCGGCTACCTTCTTCGTCGTCGCCGCCATCGTCTGGGGGTCTCGATCCGCCTTCGGGGGTCTTCCGGGGTCTCTTCTGTTCTTGCCGCTGTCGTTGCTTTCTGCGCCGCCTTCTTCTTCTTCCGCGTTCTTCTTCTTCTTCTTCTTCTTCCGATGTTGACACGTCGCTCTCTCTGGCCAGAATGCCAGAGCCGCGCTATGCTGGGACTTATATAGGGACAAGGGGACAGGGTCACATGCTCATGTCACATGGTGACCCCGCCCCCTTGTGATGTCACAGTCCCGGAGGATGCTGGGACTGTGACATCACAAGGGGGCGGGGTCACCATGTGACATGAGCATGTGACCCTGTCCCCTTGTCCCTATATAAGTCCCAGCACAGCGCGGCTCTGGCATTCCGGCCAGAGAGAGCGACGTGTCAACATCGGAAGAAGAAGAAGAAGAAGAAGAAGAAAAGAAGAAGGCGGAAGAAGAAGAAGAAGGCGGCGCAGAAAGCGACGACAGCGGCAAGAACAGAAGAGACCCCGGAAGACCCCCGAAGGCGGATCGAGACCCCCAGACGACGGCAGCGACGACGAAGAAGGTAGCCGGACTTCTCCGCTCGGTAAAAGAGCTAGGTAAATGGCGGAGGAGTCCGGCGAGAAGACCCCCAAGACGGAAGAAGACCCCCGGAGCAGTGCAATAAAATATTTTTTCAAAAGTGTGTTTTTTTTACTTTACATTTTACACCTTAGGTGAATGGGTAGGGGTACATCGTACCCCATACTCATTCACATAGGGTGGGGGGCCGGGATCTGGGGGCCCCCTTATAAAAGGGGGCTCCCAGATTCCGATAAGCCCCCCGCCCGCAGACCCCGACAACCAATGGCCAGGGTTGTCGGGAAGAGGCCCTTGTCCTCATCAACATGGGGACAAGGTGCTTTGGGGTGGGGGGGCGCACGGCCCCCCTTTCCCCAGGGCACCCCCCATGTTGAGGGCACGCGGCCTGGTACGGCTCAGGAGGGGGGGGCGCTCGCTCAACCCCACCCCTTTCCTGGCCTGCCGGGCTGCGTGCTCGGATAAGGGTCTGAGATGGATTTGGGGGGACCCCCACGCCGTTTTTCGGCGTGGGGACTCCCTTTAAATCCATGCCAGGTGACGGAGCTAGCGCACCGGCATTTACTGCCTACGCTAGCTACGTACCTGAAGTTACGTTCTAAATGAAAGGACTGCTCCGTGTGTGGGCAAGTCCGTTCATTTTCAAAAGTCCCGCTGACTTTTTCCCGCGGAATGTCCGCCGGAGAAGTCCGGGCGTGTGTGGGCAAGTCACACGCTCGGAAAGTCCGGCGAAGCCCCGCTGGAAAGTCCGGCGGATTGTCCGCTGGACTAAGTCCGGCGGGAAAAGTCCCTTCGTGTGTACGCGGCATTAGAAGAAAACCTGTTAGAGTCTGCAAAAGACTTGAGACTGGGGCGGAGGTTCAACTTCCAGCAGGACAATGGCCCTAAACATACAGCCAGAGCTACAAAGGATTTTTTTAGATCAAAGCATATTCATGTGTTAGAATGGCCCAGTCAAAGTCCAGACCTAAAACCAGTTTACAATCTGTGGCAAAACTTGAAAATTGCTGTTCACAGACACTCTTCATCCAATCTGACAGAACTTGAGCTATTTTGCAAAGAAGAATGGGCAAAAATTTCACTATCTAGATGTGCAAAGCTGGTAGAGACATCCCCAAAAAGACTTACAGCTGTAATTGCAGTGAAAGTTGGTTCTACAAAGTATTGACTCAGGGGGGCTGAATACAAATGTACGCCACACTTTTTACATATTTATATGTAAAATATTTTGAAAACCATTTATAATTTCCTGTCCTTTCTTTTCACAATTATGTGCCACTTTATGGTGGTCTATCACATAAAATCCCAATAAAAAACATTAACGTTTTAGGTTGTAAAATGACAAAATTTGGAAAATTTCAAGAGGTATAAATACTTTTTCAAGGCATTGTATGTACTTGTTGTTCATATCCCTCCTTAATCTCCTCTTCTCCAGAAAGAATAAATTCAGTCCAGCTAATCTTTCCTTGCCTGCCGCTGCTGCTGTTAAACTCACAGCGGGGAAGAAGGCGGGAGGTACGGAAGGTCCGCACTGAGGGTGGGAGCTGCCCAACTTTTCTCCCTAACAAGCAAAAGGTTGGGCAGCTCCCGCTCCTCATGTAGATCTGCTATATATCCTGCTTCTCCCCTGCTGTGAGCTTAACAGAAACGGCAGTGGTAGGCAGGCAAATACATATACAGAAGAGGAATCCAGCCTGCTTTGACACCCGCCCTCTGCCGTGCCGTGAGTTGTAACCGCAGCAGTGGCGGCAGCAAGGGAGGAGTCCACTCAGGCTGCTAAATCGTGCAGCCACGGTATGGACAGAAATGTTACTCGTTCCGTGTCTGGACAGCGGTCTGATATAGGCTATGATTTTTATCTTTGACTGCTGTTTTATTTTACAATGCTTTATAATTTTGTGTTTCTTTTTTGTGTACACTTATTTATTGTGCTTCTTTTACCCTCTATTATGGATGAAAAATGGCTATTAGTGTTTGATGATTAAAACATTACCTTTCATGTGTGTATTCATTCAGTTGTGATGCAAATTGGAGCTCATTGGATACTTATTTTTCATATAAAATCTGGTAAATTTAACTAGTTAGTAATATTTTGATAGTCAAAAACTTGCTGTGGCTTAAGGAAGGCCATCTGCCCAAAACCGTTACTCTTGTCCTGCATGTCTAAGCAACCCACTTACAGATTGCTATCACTAATGATGATTAACATGCATTACCAATTTTCTTTGCAGAAGCTATTTTAATTTTTACTAAGTCTACCATTGATATGCGGCACTGCTCTATGCAAGTATAATAATATTGTTTTCCCTGGTACATAGACCACTGATTCACTATCAGATCCACAGTCTGACACATGGATTAACATAATAACTAGTTTAAATAAATATATGCATTTCCCTCCATTGTACTTAAAGTTTAATTATATATGTAACAAAATGCATGTCCTACCATTACTGTTCCTCTTTTCATCACTGATCACAAATATATTTTATATACAGATGATCATAGTAATTTAAAGAAGCTTATGTGTTTCTAACACTTACAAGGAGTCTGATACGAAAAAAAGGTTGCCCAGAGGGTATTACTATTGATTTTGTGACTTTGCCAGGCGAGAAGAATAAAAAATAATTTACGGTTTGTACAACCTGCAGTATTGTCGCTTTTATGTACATATAAAATTGACCAGAATTGATTGTCATACCATTTAAATTAATAGAACACCTTTGTGACAAGAGGCAGGTAATTTAATTTTCACCCAGAAGGTATATTATATGTGTGTATGGCGTGAATCTTCCGCTAGATAGAAAGATGCCAGAAGAACAAATATCGAACCTTTTATTCGACTTAATTAACCTTAAAATTAAATAATGACAAGTACCAAATTGTTACAGTGTCATGGTGTAAGATCAACAAAGAGAATCAAAGTAAGGTCGTTGAGTCAAATCTTGATTTCGCTACGGGCGAAGCATATCTAAACATACACAGGCTCATTTAATAAAGCAGTGCAAAGAACAATGTTGTTGGGCAACGTGCAATAACCCATTGCAAATAGATTTTATTTGTGAGCAATTCAGTCAGCAAAAGGCCAATTGAGATAGGTTTTATGGGTTACTGAACTTTTCACATTGCTATTTTCCTTGTTAAAGGGGATTCCAATCAAAAATTATTGTTCAATTTTTGGTAGATGCTGGAACGTTAAAGTGGTTGTAAACCCACCCAAAAAAAAAAAAAAACCTACAAGACAAAGACATAATGAGCTAGTATACATAGCATACTAGCTTATTATGAATTACTTACCTTAGATTGAAGCCTTCGCAGCAGTCCTCATATCCCACTCCGGCCAGCAACATCGTTCCCGGAGTTACTTCCGGGTATCGCGGGCTCAGGCACTGTGATTGGCCGGAGCCGCAATGACATCACTCCTGCACATGCGCGGGAGCTACTGGTGACGGCACACTAACTGAAGCAACACCACGTGCCATTGCTTCAGTGCGCATGTGCCGATGACGTTGGCACATGCAGATAGAGAGGATATCGCCTAAACCGTGCAGGTTTAGGAGATATAAGGGGGGCACTACAGATAAGTCTTATTATAGGCTTACCTGTAGCAAAAAGTGGTTGTAAAGGGTTTACAACCACTTTAAAGCACCTAATGGCTTATTGTCTGACAAGGCTCTGTTTTTTCCGGTGTTTGCTTGTTGAAGTCTTTGTTTTATATTATGGAGAATATTATAAAGAATACATAAGTGGAAGCATACAATAGTTGGAGGAATCCCCATATCTCAAGATGTGTGGGAAAAGTGCTGGGCATTTTCTTTTCTTTGAATTTGTAGGAGATGTACAAATCACTGACCACTTTGTTAAGTACACCTTGCTAGTACTGGGTTGGACCATCTTTTGCCTTCAGAACTGCCTTAATTGGTCATGGCATAGATTCAACAAGATGTTGGGTACATTCAGTGGCGGAATTACCAGGGTCGCACCAGTCGCACTTGCGACTGGGCCCTGTCATCACGCCACTATGGGGGGGGCCCACCGCCAGAAGGTTATTCTGCTAGCTACCCAAAGGCAATGATGGGTGAGTGTACTATCACTGCACAGCGGATCGCTCACCCAGCCTCTCCACCCACGGAGTTCACAGCTGCCCTGTTATCACCGCCACAGTAACTGCACATCGGATCGCTCACCCAGAGCCATCGGGAGGCAGAAGCTGTATACATTTGTCAGCCCACCAGTCAGGTAGAGTGAAGGGGGAGGGGCCAGGGGACGTCTCAGACGTCTGAGGAAACCCCATCTGGGGATGGTGACCTGAAGACATGTGAAGGGAGCCCGAGCATATGAAGAACATGGAGGAGCATAGAGTTCTAAGCTGACACTGAGAGCGAGTGCAAGTGAGTAACATAGATCCCAAACCACACCAATGCTGCTACTGATCCCATCACCCTCCAGCACTGCCACTTCCCCCATACAGCACTGGCACTGCTCCCATCCTAACACCATTGTCATACAGATCCCACCCAATCCCCAGCATCTGCCAGTGATCCCACCCACCCCCCTCTAGCATCTGCCAGTGATCCCACTCCCCCCAGCATCTGACAGTGATCCCACCCACCCCCAGCACCTGCCAGTGATCCTAACACCCCCCCCTTCCCAGCATCTGCCAGTGATCCCACCCACCCCCCAGCACCTGCCAGTGATCCCACCCACCCCCCTCTAGCATCTGCCAGTGATCCCACTCCCCCCAGCATCTGACAGTGATCCCACCACCCCCCAGCACCTGCCAGTGATCCCACCCACCCCCCTCTAGCATCTGCCAGTGATCCCACCCACCCCCCTCTAGCATCTGCCAGTGATCCCACTCCCCCCAGCATCTGACAGTGATCCCACCACCCCCAGCACCTGCCAGTGATCCCACCCACCCCCCTCTAGCATCTGCCAGTGATCCCACTCCCCCAGCATCTGACAGTGATCCCACCACCCCCAGCACCTGCCAGTGATCCCACCCACCCCCCAGCACCTGCCAGTGATCCCACCCACCCCCCTCTAGCATCTGCCAGTGATCCCACTCCCCCCAGCATCTGACAGTGATCCCACCACCCCCCCCAGCACCTGCCAGTGATCCTAACACCCCCCCCAGCATCTGCCAGTGATCCCACCCACCCCCAGCACCTGCCAGTGATCCCACCCACCCCCCTCTAGCATCTGCCAGTGATCCCACTCCCCCCAGCATCTGACAGTGTTCCCACCACCCCCCAGCACCTGCCAGTGATCCCACCCACCCCCCAGCACCTGCCAGTGATCCCACCCACCCCCCTCTAGCATCTGCCAGTGATCCCACTCCCCCAGCATCTGACAGTGATCCCACCACCCCCCAGCACCTGCCAGTGATCCTAACACCCCCACCCCCCAGCACCTGCCAGTGATCCTAACACCCCCCCCAGCATCTGCCAGTGATCCCACCCACCCCCCAGCACCTGCCAGTGATCCCACCCACCCCCCTCTAGCATCTGCCAGTGATCCCACTCCCCCCAGCATCTGACAGTGATCCCACCACCCCCCAGCACCTGCCAGTGATCCCACCCACCCCCCAGCACCTGCCAGTGATCCCACCCCCCCCAGCATCTGCCAGTGATCCCACCACCCCCAGCATCTGCCAGTGATCCCACCCACCCCCCAGCACCTGCCAGTGATCCCACCCCCCCAGCATCTGCCAGTGATCCCACCACCCCCAGCATCTGCCAGTGATCCCACCACCCCCCAGCACCTGCCAGTGATCCCAACACCCCCCCCCCCCAGCATCTGCCAGTGATCCCACCACCCCCCCCCCCAGCACCTGCCAGTGATCCCACCACCCCACTCCCAGCATCTGCCAGTGATCCCACCCACCCCCCCAGCACCTGCCAGTGATCCCACCCACCCCCCCAGCACCTGCCAGTGATCCCAACACCCCCCAGCATCTGCCAGTGATCCCACCCACCCCTCAGCATCTGCCAGTGATCCCAACACCCCCCAGCATCTGCCAGTGATCCCACCCACCCCCCAGCATCTGCCAGTGATCCCAACACCCCCCAGCATCTGACAGTGATCCCACCCACCCCCCAGCATCTGCCAGTGAGCCCAACACCCCCCCCCCAGCATCTGCCAGTGATCCCAGCATCTGCCAGTGATCCCACCACCCCCAGCATCTGCCAGTGAGCCCAATACCCGCCCCCAGCACCTGCCAGTGATCCCAACACCCCCCAGCATCTGCCAGTGATCCCACCCACCCCCCAGCATCTGACAGTGATCCCACCCACCCCCCAGCATCTGACAGTGATCCCATCCACCCCCCAGAATCTGACAGCGATCCCACCCACCCCCCAGAATCTGCCAGTGATCCCACCACCCACCAGCATCTGACAGCGATCCCACTCACCCCCCAGAATCTGCCAGTGATCCCACCACCCACCAGCATCTGCCAGTGAGCCCACCACCCCCAGCATCTGCCAGTGATCCCACCACCCCCAGCATCTGTCAGTGATCCCACCCACCCCCCAGCATCTGACAGTGGTCCCAACCCCCCCCCCCAGCATCTGCCAGTGATTAGTCCACCCCCTCCCTCCCAGCACTGCCCCTGATCAATTCCCCTTCCCTCCAGCATTACCAGTGATCACATTATCACCAGCACTGCCACTGATCCAATCCACCATAGCAGTGCTGTATCCCATCCCCCACACAGCACTGCCACCAGGGGCGTAACTACAGCGGTCACAGTTGCAATCTGGCCTCATGCTCTACGGGGGCCCATGCTCCAATGTACACCTGGATAGGAGGAGCGGCATATAGAGAAAACCACCCTCTCTATTTTCCTCATGTAGAAAAATGGAGCGATTGATTCCTCTATACGCCTTCCCCTGCCGTTCCTCCTATCCAGCTTCTTTCTGCTGCTCCTGGGCCCCTTTCCTCTGTCCTGGCCCCCCTGCAATATTGCCGGGGGATTTGTCAGGATGGAGAGCAGGAAAAGGGCTGGTAAATATGTAATTTACCAGCCCCTTCCTTGTCTGAATGGACTGGGATCTGTACCGATCACTGACTCTGTTCATTCATAACTATCTTAACTATGCCTTAGTTTGTGAATGAAAGGGAAGATTCTGTGCAGCTGAGGTTGCAGAGAAGGAGATTGGGAGCTCAGCAGTGGAACATCAGAGGTCAGACCCCTGATATCTTACCAAAGCCCCCCAATGGGGCAAAATGTAAAAAAAAAAAAAAAAATTATATTGTAAAAAAAAAAATGAATAAACAGTAAAAAAAAAATTATAATAATAATAAAGAAAACACTGACCACCAGAGTCAAAGGTTACACTTGCGACCGAGCCCTGGCGTTCCGGCACTGGGCTTCGCGGGAAGGGTCCTAGGCTCATGAGAAGGGACCCCATCCGGGAGTCAGGGGGGCCCTTCATGGTTTCTTGCACCGGGGCCCTGAAGGTTCTAGTTACGCCTCTGGGTACATTCCTCAGAGATTTTGGTCCATAGTGACATAAAAGCATCACAAAGTTGCTGCAGATTTGTCGGCATCACATCCATGATGCAAATGTCGCATTCCACCACATCCCAAATGTGCTTTATTGGATTGAGATCTGGTGACTGTGGAGGCCATAGGAGTACAGTGACTACATCATCATGTTCAAGAAACCAGTTTGAGATGATATGAAATTTGTGACATGGTGCATTATCCTGCTGGAAGTAGCCATCAGAAGATGGGTACACTGTAGTCATAAAGGGATGGACATGTTCAGCAACAATACCCAGGTAGGTTGTGGTGTTTAAACGATGCTCAATTGGTACTAAGAGGCCCAAAGTTTTCTAAGAAAATATCCTCCACACCATTTCACCACCACCACCAGCCTGAACGGTTGATACAAGGCAGAATGGATCCATGCTTTCATGATGTTTATGCCAAATTCTGACCCTACCATCTAAATGTCGTAGCTGGAATCAAGACTCATCAGACCAGGCAACGTGGAACCCGGTGTGGTCTTCTGTTGCTGTAGCCTATCTGCTTCAAGGTTCGTTGTGTTCTGCATTTAGAGATGGTATTCTGCATACCATAGTTGTAACGAGTGTTTATTTGAGTTACTGTTTCCTTTCTATCATCTCAAACCAGTTTTCTCATTCTCTTCTGACCTCTGACAGCAACAAAGCATTTTTTCGCCCACACAACTGGATATTTTCTTTTTTTTTTGGACCACTCTTTGTAAACCCTAGAGATGGTTGTATGTGAAAATCCCAGTAGATCGTCAGTAGATCGTCAGTCTTGGAAATATCCCCTTTCTTCCCCATTCTGATGACTGCAATCTGAGGTAATGGTTGGGAATGAGCCATGCCAAGGAATGGGGGGCAGCTGGGTGTATTGTGGATACTTGGGAGAAGTTCTGGGGGGAATTTTCAAAAAAGATACATTTGTACTTTATAGAGGCACAGTATAGTGTCATTTACAATTTTTGGGACCTCTCCCTTTTTTCTTATTTTTTATGATCAACCTCATTTGAAGTATGAAAACTTTTACAAGTATCTCTGTCACATACCTGCATGCCACTTATCTCACAGCCTAAGCAGACAAACAGATGTCACAAATAGGTCAAGAAACAGGTTAGGATGCCAGAAATACTGTTAATTAGGGGTGCGCATCTTCACTGATCTCACGATTCTAATCGATTACGATTATCTGGTCAACAATTGATTCAATTCCACGATGCATCACGATGCATCATGATTACAGACGAACTCCCACCCTGCAATCTTCTGGGACACATCACAGGTCCCAAAAGATTGCCCGGCCATTCAGGACAGCGCAGTGAGACATGCGCACCCTGCCGTGAAGCTGCAAGCTGTCACAGCCGGATGCCCACAGCAGTATTGCCAGCGCCGTGAACAGGCGGGGGAGAGAATGGAGGGTTTGGGTGGCCACATCGCTGGATTGTGGGACAGGTGAGTGTCTTTTTATTAAAAGAATATACACTTTTTTTGTAGCTGCTGACTTTTAATAAACAAATAAATTTACTGGAACTTTGATTTAAAAATAACCTCACTCCCTTAACCACTTCAGCCCATTTAGATTTGGCTGCTGAATGACCAGGCCATTTTTTGCGATTCGGCACTGTTACTTTAGCTGACAATTTTGCGGCCCTACGATGTTGTACCCAAACAAAATTGACGTCCTTTTTTCCCCACAAATAGAGCTTTCTTTTGATGGTATTTGATCATCTCTGCAGTTTTTATGTTTTGCGCTATAAACAAAAAAAAGCAACACTTTTGAAAAAAGTGCTTTTCTGAGCGTCCTGCCAGCACACCGCTCCAGTGTGAAAGCCCTCGGGCTTTCACATTGGAGAGACAGCAGCGGCTGTTTCAGGGTGCTTTGAAGGCACTATTTTTTGGGGCTATAGCACCTGCAAAGCACCACAGTTTTAAAGGGGTCTAAGACATTTTTTGGCGATACGGCACTGCGTCAGTTTAACTGACAATTGCGCAGTTGTGCGACGTTGTACCCAAACAAAATTGATGTCATTTTTTCCCACAATTATAGATTTCTTTTGGTGGTATTTGATCACCTCTGTAGTTTTTTTTTTTTTGCGCTATAAACAAAAGAAGAGCAACAATTTAAAAAAAAAACACTATTTTTTATGTTTTGCTTTAATAAATATCCCAATTTTTAAAAAACAAATTTCAGTTGAGGCTGATATATATTCTTCTACATATTTTTGGTACAAAAAAAAAAAATCGCAGTAAGTGTGTATTGATTGGTTTGCGCAAAAGTTATAGCGTCTACAAAATAGGGGATAGATTTATGGCATTTTTATTATTTTATTTTTTTACTAGTAATGGCGGCGGTCTGTGATTTTTATCAGGACTGCAACATTGCGGCGGACAGATCGGACACTTTTGACACATTTTTGAGACCACTGACATTTATACAGCGATCAGTGCTATAAAAATGCACTGATTACTGTATAAATGTCACTGACAGGGAAGGGGTTAACACTAGGGGGCTATCAAGGGGTTACATGAGTTCCATCAGTGTGTATTATAACTGTGGGGGGATAGGACTGACTTAGAGAGGAGACCGATCATTGTTCCTATATACTAGGAACACACGATCTGTCTCCTCTCCCCTGACAGAACGTGGATTTGTGTGTTTACACACACAAATCCCCGTTCTCGCTCTGTCAGGAGTGATCGCGTGTGCCCGGCGGACATCGCGGCTGCCGGGCACGCGCATTGGCTCCTTAGGGAGCATGCCCTCTATACTCCCCAGAAAAGTAATAGAGGGAAAAACTTCCAGTGGGGACTCTGGTTTTGGTGAACTGGGGATCTTCAAGGAATTCCTTTTATTTGCAGGGATTTCCTCTCACTTCCTGTTTGGCTATGGGACAGGAAGTGAAGCAAAATCTCTGCAATGGGACACAGATGTCAAAAAAATCGGACAGGGGTTATAACCCTCCCTTACTACTTTAAGCTTACTAATGTAAGCTCAGCACACATTCAGGCAAATAGGGAACTGCATGAAGTTGGCTTGACAGCCAGTATTGGGAATGATCATACAGTTCATGTTCATGATTTTCAAGGGCAGAAGACATGACTGCACCTCATAGAATAAATGGCCAGCACAGACAGTAATTAGGCACTGCCACAAAAGAAAATGGCTATGATGTTCAGTTTTGACAGATTTCACTGCTATCCTTCCTGTTGTACGCATTGATTGCACAGACATAGTCACTGCTCCTAATTTGACATATGTGCGAGTGCAGGGTGTGGGCCTGAATGCAGACAGTGTGCACCCACATGGATGTGTGCATGCATCCGTTACATCCTAATTGACATCAATGGGACTAGCTGCTCTTGGATGCACGGAACGCCTATGCATCCCCTTGCAGGTAAAAATGGCCCTCACATGGGCATATGCTGTGGTATAGCCATGTAAATAAGGCCTTAAAGTGGATGTAAACCCTCACATATACCCAGTGAAGTGAACAGCCTCAGATGATACACAGGGATGAAACAAATCTCCCTACATCAATTTTGCATGTATATCTGCTGTCTTCAGCTTTATATAATCTTTAGAAAGTTCAGGACATGTTAGGAGATTGCCTATTTCTGTTTAGCACTGCAGTGAAGCTTGGCATACAACCAAGACAGCTGATTGGAGGAAAGGCACACACCCTCTCTCCTCATAGGTAGAGACTTTCAGAGCTGTTCGTTGAATCGTTCAGCACTGCTGATCTATTTATTTATCTAGCATCCTCTCGAACACAAATCCCAGGCTGCTTTTATCTCAGTTGATGGAGAACTTGTCAGAAGTTATCAGGCTGATAACAAATGAACGGAGCTGGAGAAAGCTATGGGACATAGGGCTTTGAAGAGAGATAACAAAACACTGCAGATATATGTGCCCACCTCAAATTTCATGAATCGGGTTTACATCCACTTTAATAGCTAAACTAAATCCAATATGGTAATAGGAACCTTTTGCTAGTGCTTCTTTCCTCTAATACATTTAATAATCGTTATGCTGACATATACTATACATATATTGATTCATTCGCCTAATGCAATAAATCACTTTAATGATCGGATCCAATACAGATGTTACTTTGTTTTAACCATCAGTTTTTTTACCATAAATTCTTGATGTGGAAAGAGTTAATCAATGCAGGTGAATTTGCTATTTATTTTGCATAACACATCAGCATTATACTGAAGAAGGATAATGGTCTGTATTGTTATTGAAACGTGCACCCTATGCCTCCAGCTCAATGTGAACACATATTGAAAAAACTGTGCCATGACCTGCCATACATATTAAAAAGAGTGAATCGTTATTAACAAAAGAATGGTTAAAGGCCAAAGCTCTAAACACCCTTTTACAATTAATTCCTGTAAGGCAGATGCTTTCTTTCAGCTACACTATATAATTTAAAAACAGAACATGTGCTGCAGAGTAGAGTTTTTCTCTTAATAAAACAGATCTACGCCCAAGTCTTGAGATACTTCATTCAAAAGCCTCAGCTTGGCAAAAACAAGCCATTCAACTTCCATTGTTAAATTATAAAGAGCAAGCAGGTCACCGAGGTGACTTACAAAAAGGAAGAGAAACAGAAAACAAGAATAGCCAAGCTTCTCATAGCGAAATAAAGAAAATCTACCATCTTGCTTGTGGAAGAACTGCAAGACATGAAAAGGAACTGAAATGTAACAGTTTCCCTTACTTTAATTCGTTCAGTACAGAAAGTTTTGAAAGAGATAACAAAGCAAAATATTTTTTAGAAGTAGTATCCCTCCTGTGATTAAAGGGAGACTGTGGTGTATTTTACAGAAGACTCTGTTCTTAGTTACCATTGTAACTTTTAGCTGAAAGTTATTTCTCATCTCAGTTTTATATTGTTAATTTCCTGCTACATAGTTTTGTGATCGAATTTGGAATATATTTTTGGAGAGTGTCCCTCTAGTGCAGCCCTTTTCAACCTTTTTACCCCAGATGAAACCTTGAAATATGTTTTAGGTACCTGGGAACCCTTTCTAAAATACATTTTGGTTAGCAAATTGTAGATATAACCATAAAAACATGCTCTATAGCAGGGGTGTCCAAACTTTTTTCAAAGAGGGCCAGATTTGATGAAGGGAACATGTTTGAGGGCCGACCATTTTGCCTGACATTCTTTAAACCATTAAAATTGAATGCAGCACCCACTCCATTGCCAGGAATGCAGCACCCACTCCATTGCCATGAATGCAGCACCCACCCCATTGCCATGAATGGAGCACCCACCCCATTGCCATGAATGCAGACTCACCATTCCACAAAAAACATAAAAGCAGTAATGATTTTGCGCTAAAACTTATCACAGTGATCCACGTAAATAAATAAATATTAATAATAATGCTGTATTAGTGCACCAGTGCTAATAAGTAGCATTAAATAAATTATTATATAAATAAATAAGATGAAGACTCCTAATAAATATATCAGGTGATAATATCAATTAATAAAATATAATTTGGTGATACAGTGCTGCATGAAAACAGGAATGGTGGTGGGTCTCAGAGGGAAGAACTCGCTCTCTGAAAAGGTGATGATAAGAGTCTATGGTAATTAATAATCAAGATGGTACATACTACACTCACCATTGCTGTCAGTGCAGCCTGATTCATGACCTTCTGCAGCCTTGGAGGAGACAGGGAGGGGGTGGGACAAGCGCCAACAGGCATACAAGAGAAACTCCTGTTTTTATCGGTGGCCTCTTTAATTAAGTCCCGCCTCCTATGATGGACAAAACAGTTGTCCAATGGCAGCACAGCAGACGGGACCTCTGTTTACACAGGATGCTGTGTAAACAGGAAATACTCCTCTCCTGTATGCATGGCATTCGTCCCGCCCCCTCCAAGGCACCCATCATATGTACCTTTTGTGGCCTTTGTGGCCCCCAGCACTCAGGGATTAGTTGGAGGCCACAAAAGATATATATGTCAAAATTACCTGGCGGGCCATCCGAAACCGGTACGCGGGCCTTGATTGGCCCGCGGGCCGGACTTTGGACATGCCTGCTCTATAGAATCACAAAATTAAAATAAAATTAATAAATAATAACCAAAAAGAAAAGACATTGAAAATTGTAATGTCCCCTTATGTTGAAAGTCACCGGAATAGTACACGGTACAACGCTGGTCAGTGGAAAGGCATTTCTTACAATGCTGAGAAGAACCCCCTTTCATTTATGGCCAGTAGTACAGGGATCCTCACACTGACAGACAGTTGGAAGAAGAATGATCTTTACAAAAGTGGTTACATTAGTGGTTAGTCAAGGAACCCATACTAACCTTTGGAGGAATCCTGGTTGAAAAATGCTGCTCTACTGTCTATCTGCATGTAAAATGATGCTATCAAAGTCCTTTGATGAATGTCTTCTAAAATAAAACACAGAGAAAGTCACAGTGTACATATTGGGGGTTATTTACGAAAGGCAAATCCACTTTGCACTACAAGTGCAAACTACAAGTGCAAACTGCACTTGAAATTGCACTGAACGTGCACTTGGATGTGTAGTCGCTGTAGATTCAAGGGGGACATGCATTTTAGCTTGCACATGATTGGATGATAAAATCAGTAGAGCTTCCCCTCATTTTAGATCTACCCCTCAGATTTACAGCAACTGCACTTCCAAGTGCACTTTCAGTGCAATTTCAAGTGCACTTTGCACTTGTAGTTTGCACTTGTAGCGCAAAGTGGATTTGCCTTTTGTAAATAACCCCCATTGTTTTTAGCACATAACTATTGGGTAAGTTTGTAGATTTGCACTGAGAAAAGGACTAGTACATAGTCACTGGGGGATTTTATCAAAACTGAAGCAGCCAGCATCTGAAGCAGTTGTGCATGACAACAATCAGCTCCTATCTTTAGCTTGTTCAGTTAAGCTTTGAAAATGAAACACGGAAGCTGATTGGTTGTCATGCGCAACTGTTTCAGATTATGGTTGTTCCAGTTTTGATAAATTCCCCCCACTATACTTCATATAGCTATAAGCAGTAAGTAAAGTTATGTCACAATCATTAAAAAAGTTATTACATGAACATTATTACATGCATACACACCTATATGCAATGACTTACATTAGGACCACCCAAAAGTAATACTTTGGAGGTATTCCAATAGACAGAATCTGTCTGTTTTTTTTCAGGGACTATGGTAGGGGGAAAAAAAACTTACAAAGTTTTCCATACTGTTTAAGGTTACCTGAATCTGGACCTGCCTAAAAACCATACCCAGGCTCTATCAATAACTAGATTCTTCCAGTGACTTTTCTGCATGTAGGCATTTGAAGTATGTAAGCCAGCAGCTGGCCCAGGCTGGGGATAGGGTTAAATGTTTCCAGTTCAGTTCCCAGGCTTTTGATCCTAGCTAGCCTACCTGTGCTTTAAAAGAGGGGCAGCTGAGGTCCAAAAAGGCAGGTTGAGGTGGGTTTTGAAATGACAGCATCACCTGTGAACGTGGCCAGTGGTGATATTCTGGAACCGGGATTTGCGGCAAACCTCCAAGCCATGGACAATGCCATTATGGACTCTCACATCATGGAGGTATCCCTGGGCCACTGCATTATCTTAGTCAGGATCAGGGACAGGATTTTGTTCTAATTGAACTGTATGTCGCATCATGTTTATTAAAGTTATATTCATCGTTATAAGCATGGTCTGACGATATTAAAAGGGGTGCATGTCAGTTATGGCGTATTCCAAAGAAGTCTGTAAAGCACATGTGTGGTTTGAAGTATCACTACTACAAAGTGTTAACATGGCAAGAACAAGAAGTGGAGTGCAGTTGCTATGGGTAACTAAGCAAAAGGAACAAGCTACAAGCAACCAGTCATGGTAACATGACAGGTCCTCCAGTAGCAAGGGGGTTGATCTTCTGGCTTCCTCCCAGGAATCGGTATCCAGTGGAAACTGGATCCGAACCCACATTACGGAGATCTATGGCCTGATCATGAGGTATAGGAATGAAAGAGTTAAGTGAGAGCACGCATGAGGCCCGTGCTAGGTGCTTGGAGGGACTCAATTACTGGGATTAAGGTAACAGATATACACTGGAATTAGTGGAGTGGGCACAGTTACAGTGTGTAGTGACATGGGGCAAGTCACTTTTCAGAGGAATTCGGTACTGGGTCAATGTGAAATTTGGAAATCACTGTAATAAGTCAGTTACTCACTCTGCACTGTTGCAATTTATAGAATACCTTGTATTTATTTTCATGAATAGATTGAGGGGGAGAGGAAATAAATACAAGGCATTCTATAAATGGTGGCAATGCTGAGAGAGTGACACACTGTGGTCAGCATGTAGTGGGAAAGCCCCTTTCACAGACGCCAGGAAGAACCTGGAAGATTGCAGATATTACTGTAATATCTCTGACTAGTATAGCGATTTTCAGCTTCTCCAGTGGCCCATTGGATCTGAGTTATGCCCACTTACAGCACGCCAAGCTGGACCAATGTAAATATGCAGAAATATCCATTCTGTCCCATTTTGAAAGGATAAGGTAGCAACCCTAGCATAGGTTGAAGCTGAGAATAATGAAGGAGATACATTTCTTCTACAGTCACCAAGAGGCAAACCCTGTTATGTCTATCCAGTAGGGGAATATCAGTTTCGGATAGATTTTCCTTTTACAGTGACTTCATTTATAATGATATTCATATATCTTCTAATCTATAGATTACCTTTATTGAAAATCCCAGAGTGCGTTATGATATTTTTGCTGGAAACTATTTCTTTAATATAATCCATGAAACACCTGGATCATGACCATTAGTCACCTAGCCCTAATGGACATGAAATGTACAATAACAAATTTTTCAATGGTTTGCTATATTTCTCAGCTTTGGCTCTTATATGAACAGCCCAGGAATGCCATTTATCTAGATGTGTGTGATGAATGTAATTCTCTCTGTGGGTTGTTATTCTGCTTAAATGGACTTCTGCACTCTCCTTCCTCCCTCACCACTACCCTTGGGTGATAGTTGCTAGTTTGTTCCTGCCTGTATGTTTAAAGGGGCTTTCCATCTTTGGATGACATCAATTTATTGGACTGTGCAATCTATCCTGCAGCTTTCATACAACACAATGCCTTTTCTTCCTAAATCCTAACTTTACTCTGTAGCTACAGGTATTAATATCCTGAAACACAAACATTTGTTTTTATTGCCCTGGGATACATATGATGCAAAGCTGGCCATTGGATATCCTGAAAGAATCCCACAGAGCTGAATTGTAGCCTAAAATAATGTAAATAAATAACTCTGCCTGAATATAATAAATGTGTAACTAAAAGATAGAAAGAAGCCAGAGAGTAAGTCAATGCTTTCAGTAAAGGTTAAAGAGGAGCTCCAGGCTCCTTCAGAATAAATAAAAAATCACCAGCTACAAATACTGTAGTTGCTGACTTTTAGGCCTCATGCACACAGGGAGTTAGAAAAAAAAATGAGCGGCAAAGCCACTACCAACGCCAGGAAAAAGCAGCTGTAAAAAGGTGCTTTTAGTAGCTTTTTGCATTGGTGTTATACCGTGTTTAGCCGCGCTAGCTTTTAGCATCGTTTCTCTGCCTCTATTCAAAATCAATGGTTCCCTATGAGAGCCCATTGATTTGAATAGAAGTCAAATCCAAGTCAGATCGTGATGATCCGACTTGTGGTGCGACTTGTGCTCTGAGAATATTGAAGGAGAACCCCTTGCCAAAATGAAAGAAAAAACCTGCGTGGGGTTCCCCCCCCCCCCAAAGACCACACCAGACCCTCCAATCTAGTATGGAGTTTAAGTGGACCCCCCATGTCCAAAAAAACAGTGTGGGGTCCCCCCAAAATCCATACAGGTCAGAAAAGGGAGGGGATGAACCGGAGCTGGGAGAAGACATCACCAAAGAGGAGAAAAGACCAGAGGGAGAAGAGACGCTGGAGCTGGACTTTGTCAAAAACCTGAGTTCTGGTTTAATTTTTTTGACACTTTTGGGGTAAATGGGTAGGGGTACAATGTACCCCCCACTCATTCACATAGGGTGGGGGGTCAGGATCTGGGGGCCCCCTTGTTTCCCCCCTTGAAATCTGGGCCCCCCCCAGATTTTGATAAGCCCCCCACCCGTAGACCCCGACAACCACCGGCCAGGGTTGTCGGGAAGAGGTCAGACATTTTTACAGCTGTAACACTGGTCCTCAGAACCAGCGGCCCTAGGTTTTTTTTGCAGCTTGAAAACGCTTATGCCACTTACAGCTCCTAAAAGCCTGTGTATGCATGAGGCCATAGAATAACATGGAGAGTAAGGATGAGCCTGATGTTCGAGCCGAACGTAAGTTCAGCTCGAACATCGGGTGTTCGCCTGTTCGCTGAATAGCGAACATTATGCGAACATTATGCGGTGTTTGCGGCAAATTCAAAAGCCACGGAACACCGTTAAAGTCTATGGGACACTAACATGAAAAAACAAAAGTGCTCATTTTAAAGGCTTATATGCAAATTATTGTCCTAAAAAGTGTTTGGGGACCCAGGTCCTGCCCCAGGGGACATGTATCAATGCAAAAAAAAAAGATTTCAAAACAGCCGTTTTTTGAGGATTTGTGATTTTAATAATGCTTAAAGTGAGACAATAAAAATGAAATATTCCTTTAAATATTGTGCCTGGGGGGTTTCCTTAGTATGCCTGTAAAATAGCACATCTTTCCCGTGTTTAGAACAATACCACAGCAAAATTACATTTCTAAAGAAAAAAAAAGTAATTTAAAACTGTTCGCAGCTGTAATGAGTTGTCAGATCCCGGCAATAAAGATAAAAATCATTGAAAAAAATGGCCATGTGGTGCCATGTTGAACTTCCAGTGACCAGTATGAGAGAGTGAGAGCGACAAGACCATATTTAATACACCTGCTCCCCATTTACACCTGAGGCCTTGTAACGACTAACGAGTCACATGACACGGGAGTGGGAAAATGGCTAATTGGTGCCAATTTGGACATTTTCACTTAGGGGTATACTCATTTTTGCTGCTAGTGGTTTAGACATCAATGGTTGTGTGTTGAGTTATTTTGAGGGGACAGCAAATTTACACTGTTATACAAGCTGTACACTCACTACTTTACATTGTAGCAAAGTGTAATGTCTTCAGTGTTGTCAAAATTAATATAATAAAATATTTACAAAAATGTGACTGCCCAGCAATGCAGCCTCATATGTGCCCAGCAATGCAGCCTCATCTGTGCCCAGCAATGCAGCCTTTCCTGTGCCCAGGAATGCAGTCTCACCTGTACCCAGTAATGCAGCCTCACCAATGCCCAGGAATGCAGCCTCATCTGTGCCCAGGAATGCAGCCTCACCTGTACCCAGCAATGCAGCCTCACCTGTACCCAGCAATGCAGCCTCACCAGTGCCCAGGAATGAAGCCTCATCTGTGCCCAGGAATGCAGCCTCATCTGTGCCCAGGAATGCAGCCTCACCAGTGCTCACATCGCCCTCACCTGTGCTGGGGATCAGAGAGGAGAGGAAGAGGAGAGCCAGCTGGATCATCACACAGGCTGGCGTCTCCCTCTGTGTTAATTAATTACAAAAAAATAAGTTACACCCAAGCACAAAAAATCCCATCAAGAAAAAAATTGAGGTCCCTCCACATATACGCACGTAGAAACGTAAACGCACACGTCAGGGGCACCTATACATGAAAATATTGATTGCAATACGCATGTTACATATTGCTGTGCATGCCAGAGTTAGAGCCATAATTATAGCACAAGACATCCTCCGTAACAATAAACTGATGACCTATAGTGGGCTTTTGAAGGGTCGCCTAGAGAAAATGTAGGATACTGAAGTTTGTCGCCATTTCAGGGGCACACACAAATTTAAGGTTTGGCACTTTGGGTATCTATTTACTCTGTGAAACCTCATCTTTTATATTTTACCAAAAATGTGGGTAATTTATTGGGTTTGTTTGCCTTTGCGGTAATATTGTGTGACATAAAAAATTGGAGCTACCACTATTTTATTCTCTATTGTGTCTGCTTTCAAAAAAATGTATAATGTTTGAGGGTTTGGGTAATCTTCAGGCCTATTTTTTTTTTTTAAACATGTGTACAAAAAAAATGCAAAAACAGCTCTGGCAGCAAAAAGGTTCATTTTTGATGAAGGGGGCATTGTACAAATCACTGAAATAATGCATTGGATGTTTTTGATCTGCATTTTATGATAAATAGAATTGTCCCAGACTCTAAAACTATTTGGCATAGTGCTCTTTTGTCTTAATAATACCTGCTTTTTCCAGCCACATTGAACACCTGTGGTAGTGATCTGCTCAGTCCTTTTTTTCTTTACATTCCTTGTAATAAGAACATATAGGACATTTTGTTATTACCACTGT
This sequence comes from Lithobates sylvaticus, assembly GCA_028564925.1. Taxonomy (NCBI): domain Eukaryota; kingdom Metazoa; phylum Chordata; class Amphibia; order Anura; family Ranidae; genus Lithobates; species Lithobates sylvaticus. Next base: position 66,108,583 of record CM053027.1, read on the forward strand.
TGATTAAAAAACACCTTTGTGTTTCAGTGACTTCATACAAATAAAATAAAAGAACATCTGAGACTTGAGATGTATTACTAACCTGCAATAAACTTGAAAACTATGACCATGAAACCCACGTTGCTTAATATATGTGAAGTTTCTTTTGGATATTCAGCTGGCTGTTCCACTGTTATGAATAGAAGTGATGACTTACCTTCCAGCAAAGACTTTGCTTCAAAAGCACAAGTAATGACTTGGGAAAGTGTAATAGCATTACATAGCACGTAGCAGCAATTCATAATCAGGCTCTAGAGATGTAATTGCCTATGGCACAACCTACTCTAAACGAGGAAAACAGCATGTGATTTAATGTAAAAATTCTAGATAAAATCTGAGTAAAATGCATAAATTAAACATAGGAGTGATAGATGAATAAAAATATCTTTGTAAAATTAATATATAGAGAGCTTCGAACCTGAGAATGTTCTCTTCTTTTTTGCAATATGTGGACCAAGTCCAGCCAAACAAATGCAAAAAAAAAAAAAGGCACGTTTCAAAGAAATAAGGTAAAAGACATATACATTAGAGGTTTTACAGGATGAAAGATTTGTAAAGTTATAACACAAGTAAAGGAAGGTTCAAAACTTTCCCACTTGGTGACCAGACAGATAAGTCCAGAATGGCGCACTCATCTCCTCACTTTCCAGGCGCACACTGAAGCAGTGAATTCACCTGTTTCCTATCAGTTAGGAAAGAATCCTGGCTCAGCACCTAGCAGTAGAACCACCATGCTAATGAAGCAACACTAGATAATCAATTTTATTATGTGGTTACATACGCCATACCTCCCATCCCACTGGCTCACCTCTCACATAATAGATGGTCTCTTAGGCCCCTTTCACACGTGCGGACCGTATGTCCGTATTTCATCCATCCGTTTTCAGATGAAATACGGATATACATGCATCCCTATGGGATAGCGGGTGTCAGCGGATGTTGACTCTTGGTCCCTTCAGTCCACTCCAGTCTAAACAGCACTGACAGTCCTGTTCCTGACCTGCTCTTCTCCTGTCCGGCAGATCCACACACGAGGCTCTGGCCGCTCTGCTTAGCTCCCTTGCACCACGACACACTCGGGCACCGCCTCCACCAGAGCTGTCAGAACACACTGTAGCAGGGACTCGGATGTTCTCCACTGGCTCTGGACCGAGCCAAACATCACAGCCATATTTTTTACTGGCAACCTTTTTCCTTTTACTGGCAGGAGAAAATTGTTTTCTACTGGCTGCCAGTAAAAAATAATGACGGTTAGCAACACTGCTCTGCATTCACATACACACACTCTGCATATATATATATATTCACACATATATATATACATATACATACACACACTCTGCATTCAGCTTAGCCTATATATATATATATATATATATATATATATATATATATATATACAGTGCATTCAGCAGTGTACAGTTTCCAATACAGTGCAGGTGGTGTACACAGTATATAATACACCCAACAAGAGTAACTGTGAGGGGTTACAGTGTTCTGGAACCACCAACACCTAAGGCACAATGTTTTTGCCCCTGTTTAACAGAGGCATGTAATTACAATTTTTCAAATAATATTTAACAGCAGGGACCATTCCTGCACCCAACAAGAGTAACTGTGAGGTGTTACTGTGTTCTACCACCACCAACACCTAAGGCACAATTTTTCAGCAGTATATAGTGCAGTCTGTATAGTATATATACTGTAGTTCAGAGTATATAGTGAAGTCCATATAGTATATATACTGCAGTTCAGAGTATATATTGCAGCGTACAATATATAATATTGTATTAAAGTGGTTAAGGGGAGCCCTATGACAGAATTAAGAAGTTTACCTTAATATTAATATCCATACCAGCCCCGAAGGTCGCTGTTTTTAAAATGATTTTTTATGTATATTGCTGGGATCTGGCAATTTTTTCCTTTAGAAATGTCATTTTGCTGTACTTTTTTAAACATAGGAAAAATGTGCTACTTTACAGGCATACTAAGGGGGACCCCCCCCCCCCCCCAGGCACAATATTTAAAGGAATATTTCATTTTTATTGTTTCACTTTAAGCATTCTTAAAAATACCGCTCCTGAAAAAACGGCCATTTTAAAAAAACTTATTTTGCATTGATACATGTCCCCTGGGGCAGGATACAAGCCTTTAAAATTAGCACTTTTGATTTTTCACATTTGTGTCCCATAGACTTTAATGGTGTTCGCATGCTCGCACAAATTTTTGGTCTGTTAGCAAGTTCTGGTGCAAACCGAACTGGGGGGTGTCCGGCTCATCCCTAGCCGCCACCTTTTTTCTTTTCCATGGACTGCTTTGGCTGTGGACCAGGCAGGCACCCGGGTCTTCACAGCGATGCATGAGATCTCGCAGGCTGCTTAGAGCAGTGTGAACCCAGCTCTCTTTTCCAAATTTGCTGTTTAATTTGCAAGGGAATTTCCCTTAGCTTAGTAAATATGGAGCAGCTCTGCTGACTTCTTTCAGCCAATCAAATGCAAGCAAAAAAATTTATATTTTTATTTTCCTTGCATGTGATTGGGTAGTCTTTGCAAAGTAAATTTTCACCACATTTACTAAGCTAAGAGATACTTACCTTGCATATTAAGCAACCTATTTGCCCTTAGTAAATCATCCCCTGAGTCTCTCACCAGAAGGTTTACACATAGAAGCCCCCCTTTACTCTAGGTAAATAAATGGAGTGGTGGGGGGTGGGGGAAAGGGAAGGTATGTACATGCAGTAGGGTGGAGTTGGACACATGTTCCCTTTAATGGTGAAGTTTACTAGAAATCCATCTCACAGGCTTATCTTTTTCTGCTTAGTAGTGACAGCAGGTGGTAACATCTGTACATGCAGTTATCCTCATCACTGCCACTTCAAGACTGATTTCAACCTTAGCTGGCATGTCTAAAGCCAAATTTTATGTAATTATACTGACGCAATTGAAAAAAGTTATTTCATTACTTTTAAAGAAATATATATGTATTAGAGGAGGCTTTACCATGTAAGCATCCTCTTCATCTTTCGTGTAATATTCTAAGAGTAAAAATCACATATACTCTATAGCTCTTTTGTGCCTTCATTTCTGATGAATAAATGAATTCTAATACATTTTGTCACTTGGTTCATATTTTTCTGGGTTTTAAGTGATTCACAGTTCATTTTACACATCCTTTAGGACAGGGGTATTGAATTAAAATTGAGGAAGGTCCGATCAGTACAAATTTCTTCCAGCAGAGGTCCAAATCACATGTTTATTCATAATGGCACCTCTGCACATGTGGCACATTTTCGCTATCGCTAAACCCCACCATGTGGCTTGGTATGGCACAATTTATAAAGGTCAGGGACTTTTCTCTGCGTTTATGCATATAAGGCAGCACACCAAAATGAACAAGCTGCTTACACATAGAATGCAGGACACAATGATGTGATCCTAGCCTTAGATCCTTAACATCACAATCCTGTTATCACATCAGTGTTCTCAGTACCCCCTGCACATCCCACCCCCCTCTCCTTTATATAACAGTCCACCACTTCATATCAGTCCCTTTTCACAGCAGTGCCCTCACCCGCCCTTCACATCATCCCCTCTTTTCACATTACAGTCCTTGGCCCCCCTTTATATCATCCATCTCCTCCTTCACATTGAAGTCTTTGGCCCCCTTCACATCACCCATGGTATTCCACCCCCCCCCCCCCCCTGTCATTCAAAGCAGTGACATAGCCCACTTCCCTGTCCTACCTTACACAGGGTGGAGGGCAGGAGGAACAGCAGTTCTAGAACAGACACCGGGAAACAGGACAGTTCTGAATGGAAGACATTGCACACATTTTCCTGTTACCAGCTTGTGATTGGTTGCTAGGATTGTCCTGAATCCTAGCAATTAGTTAACTGGGGCAGCTCCTGTCCTCTGTCCAGTGCTGTGCTGCCTTCCGATGTCAGCTATGCTAAAATAACAGCACTAGCAGTGGCTGAGAGAAGAACTGGCTCCTAAATGGCGTGACCGTGGTGGATCCGGATTGGGCAGTGAGTTGGTCTGGATCTGGACTGCGGTCCGCCATTTAGTGATGCCTGCTTTAGAAGATATGGTGGGATTGCTATTCCAGAGCATGATAAGGCAAAATTCTCCTCTGTATGCCCGTTGCTTTGAGGTGGTGTGTAGGCGGTGTAAGGTAAAAAAAAAGGTACTGCAAGCTGTATTTTTTTTCAGCAAAGTGCAATGTGAGAAAATCCACCAGCTCACACTGCAAAACAGTCAATTGAACTTTATGAAAAGTCTGTGTGACATTGCAATAAAGTTCATAATAAAAGTGAACAGTGCAATGTGCTGAGATCAGCGCATCAGCACTACAGTGATCCTGCTTGACCGCACCGCACACCAGCTGCTGTATTGCAACTCACCGGCTATTGTGAATTAGCCATAAAGGATCTATAGACTATAGAATTGATATACCAAAGGCACATTTTGGTAGGGCGGTTAAAGTAGAACTATAGACAAAACCTTTTTTTTTTTCATTTTGGATAGAGCAAGGGAGGGCTATAACCCCTATGAGATTTTTTTTGCCATCTCTGTCCCATTGTGGAGATTTCCATTCACTTCCTGGCCCATAGCCAAACAGGAAGTGAGAGGAAATCCCAGCAACTTTCTTTTCTTTTTTGGGGTCCCCCAGGTCACCAGAACTAGTGTCCCCATTGGAGTTCACCTTTAAACTGATCTCTAGCTAAAAACATGTGAGCTCCAGGGCTGTTGCTGTTTAATGTGACTGTTTGCAATAATTTCCCTTTGGGATTATTAAAGTCTTCTGAATCTGAATGTTATACTAAAATACTATGAGGTATGTCTAAAATGTTTGGTGAATGGTCCGATATCTCAACGGCTACATGGTCCAGGTGCCCGTGCATGCACATAGCCATCCAGAGACGTGTTGAGAAGCACCACCTAGTGTGGAGTAAATGTGACCATCAGGGTAAACACGCTGCGGGCAGTCGAACGTAGTCAGTGTAAGAAGTAGGGTCACAGTGCAATGGAGCAACAAGTGAACATCAAGTTCTGCCACAAATTAGGGAAAATTACGACGGAGATGTATGAAAGATTTGTGCAAGTGTATGGGACAGGAGCCGTGAGCAGAAAATGTGTATACCACTGGTTCAAATGCTTTTGTGATGGGAAGTTTATGACTGAAGTTGCGCCACGTTTGGGTCGGCTGCCAACAAGCAGAACCCCAGACATGATCGAGCCAGTGTGACCAATGCTGGCACAAGATTGGCGACTGACTCTACGATCGATGGCGAAGGAATTGGGCATTAGCAAGGACACAGTGCTCATCATCGTCCGCAAAGGTTTGGGTAAGTGAAAGATCTGTTCCTGGTTTGTGCCACACAAGCTGACAGATGAACAGAAAGCAAAATGGATGGAAACCTCTGGAGACTTCATTACCATGTGTGGCCAGGATCCATTCTTTCTGCAAACCATCATCACATTGGCTTAGACCTGGTGCTACCAGTTCAATACGGAATCCAACTGGTATCGATGGAATGGTGTTCACCGTCTTCCCGTGACCCACAAAGAGTCGCATGCAAAAGTCCAAGGTCAAAACAATGTTAATCGCCTTCTTCAACAATGATGTCATCATCCATAAAGAAATCCAAGAATGTGTGACAATGGTTTTGCGATCTATTCGTAAAGAGGCCTTTGCTGACAGTTTCCAGAAGCTTTATGGACGTTGTCAAAAGTGTGTTGCGAGAGATGCCGATTATTTTAAAGGCCAATGAAGGTATTTTGTTTGTATCTTCTATTTTGTTTGTTTTCTGATACCATTGACTGAACTTTCTAGACACACCTTGTATATCCTCAGTCTATGCTGTGCAGCTGCTAAAAGGATTACTGCAAGCCTTCTTGCAGTCAGCACTTATATCCTGCATGCAGGCTGTGGTTCATATACAGGAGCCAGCTTGGTGGTGGTGACAACTAGTGTTGGGTGAATGGTTTGGGACGAGCAAAAGTTCGGTCTGAACTTCGCCTGTTTAGGTGTTCTCTGAATATCAACATTTTCTGTGTCTTCACACAATCAACATGTCTTTAAAGAGTGGGGCTGGTAAGCCGGCCACCGCATCTTCAACAATGGATGAGTCAACTGCTGTCAGCAGGCTTCCCTGCTGACAGCTGAAAGGAAAAAAAATGCTGGTAAAAAAAAAAGAGAAATAAAAACGGGGTGGGGTCCCCCCACAGTCCATATTACACCAAAATGTAAAAGAAACAAAACGGCTAGGTGTCCACCCCAAAATCCATACCAGACCCCTATAGGAGCATGCAGCTTTAGCTTAATGATACAAGGCCACATGCTCTCAGCATGGGGGATGGGTGCTTTTGGGCAAGGGGTGCTCTGGGGACAAGGGCTCCACTGCTACTTTAAAAAGATTGTTTTTAAAGAAAATCTTTGCAGTGACACATGTTGCCCAGGGCAATATCCAGCCCCCCATATCGTTTTATGGCCAATTACTTGCATATAAGCCTTAATAATGGTCACTTTTGATTTCTCATGTTCAGCTCCAATAGACTTCAATGGAGTCCACAGTTCAGGGATGAACTTTTACGCTGTGCAGGAGTTCTGCTGTGAACTAAACAGGAGGGTGTTCAGCCCATTGCTAGTGACAACATTACTACATTTATAGGAGCCTGTGGATAACATTTTCACCCCAATAGAGGTGGCATTGGGGGGAGGCTGAAACTGGCAGGGCTAATGGGTATTTAGATACATATACTAGTCGTAAAAGTTGAGTCAGGCTTTAAAAAACAAAATCCTTTCTGTAATGGCTCTATAAATGGAAGAAAGAGTTCATATAGATCTAAGTAGATGATTGCAATCAGTTATTCTTCAGTATATTACATTTCAGTAAAGCAAAAGTAAAGCAATTTTGATTGCTTGGCCACATGCATGAGCTATATGGATCCAATAATGGAATGTATAGTACAACAAATTATAAGCCAAGACACGTCTGAGCGTGTGAAGTCACTACTAAGGATGAGCTCAGGTGTGTTCGCAAACAGCATGTGCAGAGCCCGCCAGGAAGTCGGAATTGCAGAGCGCTAATCACCAGTAGGGATGAGCTTCGAGTTCACCCATAACCACCGGCCAGAGTTGTGGGGATGAGACCCTTCTCCTCATCAACATGGGGACATGGTGCTTTGAGGGGTCACAGACCCCCAAAGCATCCTCCCAATGTTGAGGGCATGTGGCCTGGTATGGTTCAGGAGGGGGGGGGGGGCGCTCTCTCGTCCCCCCCTCTTTTTCTGCGGTCTGCCAGATTGCGTGCTCGGATAAGGGTCTGGTATGGATTTTGAGGGGGACCCCCACGCCATTTTATTTTTTAAATTTGGCGTGGAGTTCCCCTTAAAATCCATACCAGACCTGAAGGGTCTGGTATGGATATTTAGGGGAACCCCACATAATTTTTTTTTAATTTTGACCCGGGGTTCCCCTTAATATCCATACCAGACCTGAAGGACCTGGTAATTGAATTTGGGGGAACCCCACGCTTTTTTTTTTTTTTTTTTCAATGACTTTCAATGACTGTTCTCTGTATTACGGGAGCCGACAATTCATTATAGCCGCGAGAGATTTTAAATAGCTTTTTTTCCTGCAAAAATGACACTTTGTGCAGGGACAGTTCTAAGCACGGAAAACATGCGCCCCTTTACAGACATACTATACACACACCCCAGGTACGAAATTTAAAGGAATATTACACTTTTATTGTTTCACTTTAAGCATTATTAAAATCACTGCTCCTGAAAAAACTGCCATTTTTAAAACTTTTTTTTGTATTGATACATGTCCCCTGGGGCAGGACCCAGGTCCCCAAACACTTTTTATGACAATAACTTGCATATTAGCCTTTAAAATTAGCACTTTTGATTTTGAACGTTCGAGTCCCATAGACTTTAATAGGGTTCTAAAATTCACACGAACTTTAGGTCTGTTCACAGGTTCTGGTGCGAACCGAACAGTGGGGGTGTTCGGCTCATCCCTAATCACAAGCAGTGAGACATTGTTCCGATGCGCGGCTGCAGAGATTGGGAAATGTCTCTAATCACTGCCTGTGATTAGCTCAGCGCAGTGCCAACTTCCTGGCGGGCTCTGCACGTGCTGTTTGCGAACATGCCTGAGCTCATCCTTAGTCACTACATACTGACAAGGCCTATTAGCATGCAGTTGACAAGTGTAAACATTATTAGCCTTAAAGCTTTTGCTGTAAGGATTTTCTGTTAGTTCTTAAAGCTACTAATAGTTTGAGTTGCTAATGAAGGGAATTTTGCACCATTTTAAACAGTTTTTCATTAATAGGCAGGGTGTTCTAATATCAATAGCAAATAAACACTTAATACAAGCTTCCAGAAAGCGTTATTGGTTTTCTAAAGAGAAAGCATAGCGGGAGCTGGATACAACAGCTCTCTATTCCTAGAGGCCTTTCTCTCTCTAAAGCTTCAGGAGGATACAAAATAGACACATATGTATTTTTTATTGCAAATAGTGTAAGTACCTAAACTTTACTTAGTCAGTGCAAAGAGCAGAGTTGCCTGCAGAAAACAACAGGAGGGGCAGAAGGAAGACCAATCACCTTGCACAAGGAGAGAGAGTGGCGCTAACTGGTCTTTATTACAGGAAGCTCCTGCTCAGAAGCAACATTTTAAACTGGATTACTGCACAGATCTGGAAGAAATACACAAAAGCACAGCAAAATTCAAGTAAGGATACACATGACTCTTGTCATTTAGACAATATTTGCTTATCTTAGAATTCCTAATCCAAAGAGAAACCCAAACACATGGGATCCTATATATGCCTCTGTGACGGGAGTCACTTTTTGGCGCAGGGTGACCAAGAAAAGAATGAACCCTGAGAATATGATTGGATTACTTCAAATGGGACAGTAATATTCATTAACAATACCTCTTAAGAAATATGAAGATTTTATCCCCTGTACACTGTGAGGTCTATGGCCAGGAAGTATAACTCCTAATATGGGCATTCCAAGAAGTTCAATGTAAGAGACCGACCGTCTATTGCTTAATGATGTTGCCTGCCTTTGTCTGGATAAGTAAATCGTGTTAGTCTTGTCTGAGGCAGTTTTCCCTTCACCTATTATTAAGTGTGCTAATGAACTCACCTGTTGTCTGCTATGGGAGGTATTTACACTCAGAATAATGTGTATTGGGGGCTTGTTATATAACTATTGTGTGATGTTGTGGGTGGATCCGGGTCATTGTTCATGTGGCGCCTGCAGTATTCTCAAGTGTATAAAAAGAGCCTGCATTCATTTCAATAAAGAGTCTGATTCCTGTTTGACCCTCTGTACAGAGCCTCGTCTCGTACTTGGGGGAAGAATTATTCGTATGGGTTTCTGTTTGACTGATCGGAGTGTTCGGTAGCTCCCTTTGTGTTCACAAATGGAATGTCCTAAAAGGCTTTAACTTCTGTTATACTCGGAGAGTCGTTACAGCCTCCAATAGTAAATACACATCAATTAAAAATATATTATTGATTTTTATT